>JAPKLW010005356.1:6490-21375 GCA_026898455.1 Plectranthus barbatus
CCTTGAGAAGAAAGAGAGTCCTATCAATCTTCCCTTTCCAAAATCCATTGCTGGTGAGGAATTGTGACAGCGTTTCGTACCAAGCCCTGGGCGCCTGTTTCAATCCATACAGGGCCTTTCTCAGCTTGTACACCTTGGTGCCAATTTCAAAGCCTGGAGGTTGCTCGACATAAACCTCCTCTTTTAGCTCGCCATTCAGGAAGGCGCTCTTCACGTCCATCTGGAACACCGTGAAGCCGTGATACGCTGCATAAGCAAGGAACAGCCGTATCGCCTCCATTCTTGCAACTGGTGCGAAGGTCTCGTCGAAGTCGATGCCTTCACACTGCCTGTAACCTTTGGCGACTAAACGAGCTTTGTTTCTGACCACGGTGCCATTCTCATCTCGCTTATTCTTGAAAACCCACTTGGTGCCAATCACTGACTGGTGTGATGGTCTCTCCACCAAGTCCCAAACATTGTTGCGAGTGAATTCAGCAAGCTCTTCTTGCATGGCATTGATCCAATCAGCAGATTCTAGCGCAACTCCTATGGAAGTAGGTTCCATTTGAGAAATAAAGCAACTTAGGAGCGCACTGCCGTGTCGAGTCTGGACAGAACCTTCTGGATCACCGAGAATAGCATCGGATGGGTGATCCCTCAGCCATTTGGGAGGACCAGCGACTGCTGGTGCCGGCTGTGAAATAGGTTCTTCTGTCCTGACGACTGGTGCTTCCACATTGTCACCAGTCGGAGCTGGAACTGCAACTGGCGGTTGACCTTCACCAGTCGGAACTGGATTTGCAACTGGTGGTTGACCTTCACCAGTTGGAACTGGAATTGCAACTGGTGGTTGACCTTCACCAGTTAGAACTTCTTCATCAGCTCCACTGTCTGACTGACTTCCCGAACCTTCACCAACGCTGTCTGTATCCGCTGGTACCTCCATTCCAGCTGGTTCATCGTTGTCTTCTGGCTCAAAGATTCCAGTCGGAATTCCCCCTTGATTTTTGCTAGTTCCACTCAGGGAGATTGAGTGTAAGGTCTCAGCAAGGTCATTTGCATCACCGACCCTCTCGGTTTGCTGATGGGCAACCGAGGGAACTGGTTGTGAAGATGATCCAGTCATAGGTCTAGTCGAACCAGTTGGTTGAGCATCGGAAGAATTCCTGCCCAGCTGGTCGCTGACATCCTCGACCTCAGGAACATCTTCAGCCAGTTGGCGTAAGGTCTTGCGCACTAAAGTAGCTTCATCAAAAACAACATTGCATGTTATTTCCACAAGCTGGGTAGTCTTGTTAAATACTCTATAGCCCTTGTGAGAGGGATGTCCATATCCGACAAACACACCCTCATCAGCCTTAGGCGAGAAAGCATTTAACTTCGACTTCCCATTATTATGGATATAACATGGTCAACCGAATGCACGAAGATGAGCTATAGAAGGCTTACGACCAAAATACACTTCGTAGGGAGTTTTCTGGAGTCTGTCGTTGATCCCGCTTCTATTCTGAGTGTAGCAGGCAGTCACCAACGCTTCTCCCCAGAAACATTGTCCCAAGCCGGACTCAGCCAGCATGGACCGGACCGCTTCTTTCAGCGTCTTGTTCCTACGTTCTGCCAGTCCATTCTGCTGCGGTTGCCTTGGAGTAGATCTCTCATGTTTGATCCCGGCCTCCGCGCAAAAATCCATCAGCAGACTGTTGCAGAATTCAGTCCCATTGTCTGATCGAATTCGCTTCACCACAGCTTCTCTCTGTTTCTGAGCTTGGATGATCAATTCTGGAAGAATGATCTTCACCTCATCCTTGGTTCTGAGAAGCTTTACCCAGGTATAGCGCGAGTAGTCATCGACTACCACCAGCGAATATCGTCTTCCTCCAATGGTTTGCGGTGTTACTGGTCCAAACAGGTCCATGTGTAACAACTCGAGTACCTGACTGGTACTGGGGCAGACTGGCGACTGGTTCTTGAAGGACTTCCTAGTTTGTTTGCCTTGCTGGCAAGCTTTGCAAATTCCTTCCTTCTTGAACCCGCCCTTGGGAAGACCATCTACAAGATCATGCTTGGTTAGATAATTAATAGTTTTGAAATTTAGATGACTTAACCTTTTGTGCCACAGCCAGTTAGTTTCCATGGAACTGGTGGCTACAAAGCATGTATCAGTCTTCCCGCTTTGCCAGTCAACAACATAGAGACCTCCTTTCCTGACACCTTTCAGCTTGGTCTCGCCAGACTCTTCATTCTTGATCTGGCACCCTGATTTGTCAAACATAATGGTATAACCATTGTCGCACAGCTGACTGATGCTCAGGAGGTTGTGCTTCAGATTGGTGACAAGGGATACATTCACAATTCTGACATCATCCTTCTCGATGCAGCCCTTGCTAATAACTCTGCCCTTGGAGTTATCACCAAAAATAACTGGAGGTCCTCTGACCTTGGTGAGCTCAGAAAATAAGAACTCCTCACCAGTCATATGAGCCGAGCAACCACTATCTATGATCCACTCGCTCGATCTCTGAAGCTGTGTTGCATGATCCTGTTCCTGCAAGAAAATGAAATTATTTAGGTCCCCGATCATCAGCGGGTCCTGCAGGGTTAGATCTCTGGATCATTCCTTTTGGAATCCAGACTTGAGTAATCTTCAGCTCGGTGTTACCCTTGCTGACATCACTTGTGGCCTTTCCCTTCCTTTTAAAATAATGCATGGATTTGTTTTTGGAAGGTGTGGCTGTGTGTGCGGTTCCTCTGGAAGTATTCTTCCTCCGAGGGTGTCAGAAATTTCTTTCCGACCGCTTGTGTTGCCTTGGTGGTCTCTGGAATTGTGGACCACGATGATTAGCCTTCCCAGCCCTTGAGAAAAGGTTTTGATTGGGCTCAGGCCTCCGATAGGTGTTCCTCCTATCGGGAAATATCTATCTCTCAGTATTCCGCTGAGGTTTGGATCCCTTGTAAGCATGCTGGCAACTGGCATACTTGTAAGGTTGGGCGTGGAATCTCTGGACAGCTGGAGCTGGCTGTCGGATTCCACTGGCAGCTGACGCTGACTTCCTTGCCTTAGAATATTTCGGCTTAGTCTGCGTCTTCGGGTATGCTGGCGTCCTGTCAGCAGAGGATCTTGCCAGTTGAGGATTTTGTCTTGATGACTCACCTATGTATCTGGGCTTATGGTTCCTATGCTGATCAGCCACACGGGACTGACTGGCATTACCAGCTGGTGCTGATGCATTTGCCAGTTTTCCCTTACCCTTTTGAGCTGTGAGTTCGGGTTGGTTTATGCTCAAATCCTTTGTAAATCCCAACCCGGACTTATCAGAAGGCTTTCTCCAATGACTTAGAGCTGCTTCCAAGTCTTTTGAGCCTTTATTTAGAAAATTTATTCTATTTTCTTGCTCCAGAACGAGATTGTGAAAATTATCTCGCTCAGTTTTTGTAATTTGAAAATTTTGGAGCAACTCAAAGTGAGTCTTTTTCAAAGTGGCTAGCTCTTCACTGACTGACCTCGATTTTTCAATCTCCTTGGTCAAAATAGAAACTTGATCTTTCAGCGAAGCATTTTCTCCAGCCAAGACATTCTTTATTTCATAAAATTTTAAAAATTCTTTTTGAAGAATGTCTATAGTGACAGCTTCTGAGTCGGAGCAACGCGACTCAGAATCGTCTAAACTGATAGAAGGCATGATATGCATTGGGGAAGCTTATGATTGTACCTGATCATCAGCTGCAAGTGCCTCTTCACTGTCAGCACTTCCTTCAGCTGACTCTTCTCCGAAGGCTGCCATAAGTGCCAGTAGAGCTTCCTCTTCTGACTCCTCGTCTGACGCATACTCCCCATCATCATGGTCGGGTATGTCAGGCACTTCAGTCCTGGTCAGCATAGCCTTGGCAACGGCCTTGGAGGCGCGCTCTTCAAAAAGCTTCTTTAGCCTTTCCCGCTCATTTTTGTCCACCTGTGGACATTCAAACTTTAAATGATCAGGGGATTGGCACTGGTAGCAAGCACGGGGAGCTCTCTTGACGAATTTTCAGTCAGTTGAGCTCAGAGATACTCCCTGCTTTGACTTGGCTTTCTCCAGAAGGACAGCCAGTCGTTTCATCTGCTGCTCAAGGTCAGCGATAGAGCTCTCGCTGTCTTTTGAGTTAGATCCCGATGTGGCTGGGATCTCTTTCTGCTGGTTGTGCTGGGCAGCAGGTCTGTCAGCATGGAAGGGCTTCTTGTGCTTCCATTTGAAGTCCTTCTTGACGAAGTAAGCTTCGTCTTGAGCTTTAATGCTGGGGGATCCCATGTTCCTGATGGCCTCATTCTTGTTCACCATCTGGATATCCCACTCGTGTGCCTGCAACTGAGCAAATAACTCCTTGGGAGTCATCTGGGATAAGTCCTTCTCCTTCAGAGCTGTGGTCTTCACGAACCAGTCCTCCTTGGGCATCTTGGACAGGATCTTGGCATTAAGATCTTCATTTGAGCACTTCCTGTCCAGGGACTTTAGCTCGCTGACAATGGCGTTGAATCTCGCCTCCATCTCCTTGATGGTTTCTCCAGGCAGCATCTGGAAGGACTCATACTTGTCCACCGCAACCTGCAATTTGTTGCGTTTCATTTGATCAGTTTCTTGACATAGACTATCAAGATAATCCCATACTCCCTTGGCATTGTCAAACTGGAGGGCTTCCTCCATCAGCGACTCGGGAAGAGAAGCCAGGATCAACTCGTGAGCAATGGAATCCAACTGATTCCGCTTCCTATCCTCGGCGTTCCATTCGCCTTGAGGCTTTGGGATCACAGCAGCTGGACGATCTCCTAGCTGGTGCTGTATCATGGTGATCTCAATTGGTCCTTTCTCCAGCACATCTTTCATTTCCGGATGGATGCTCTTTAGAGAAATGAGCGACCTCTTTCGCCATGTATCATGCTTCACCGTCTTGTAGTCGAGTAGCTTCGGGTTATTCATCTTGATTTACCTGAGCTAATCAAACAGACAAACAAATAGAGCGCAAGGAAACGCGGATCACGGTCCTAAGCGACTCAGATACGAACGGTCTATAAGAACCGTCCGCTCTGATACCACTTGTTGGTCCCGGATTATCAGGGTATAACTTGGCAGCGGAAAATGTGATTAATCGTTTCTTGCACTCTGCTGGTTACTCAGCTGACTGGGACATTGTCAGCTGGTAAGTCAACTTGCACTTTGCGTACTCAGCTGACTGGCGACTGGCTCGTCAGCTGGTAGCTCAAGACTTAGAATATTTTTAGCCTTGTTTGCACAGTTATATCAGTTTTCAGATATACACCAGCACTTGGGTGCTGGGTTTTAAATCAGTATGAAATGCAGAAAGCTGATAAAAGACAAAGGATTTATAGTGGTTCGATCAACTGATCTACGTCCACTCTCCAGTCGTAGCACTGGAAATTCACTAAGAGTAATCGGGTACAAGCGTCCTACGATCTATCTCTAGCTGGTGAATGCCTCGTCCACCAGTTCACTAGATCAACCGCTCCCGGCCTTGTCCTTCTTCAACTCTGATCAGCTGGTGGAGTGCGAGCACGTCACTTCAACCTCCACAGCTTCACTGGGTGTTTAGTTCTCCCAAGAACGTATCTTCTCAATACGGCAAAAGCCCGTAATAACTCAAGTGCTGGCTGGCACAAGAGCTGCTGTGAACTTCCTCGGAAGAGAAAGAACACCAAAGAGATCAATAACTTACAAGCTGGAAGCTTGAAGTCTCGTGTTTGATAAATCAACACACGGATAGCCTTTAGAAAGGCCTCGAAAGTGTTTTGCTTCTACTTGTTTGAGCGTAATAAATTTGCAGTCTTTCGGTAGGTGAAGGTGAAAAGATAATAGCATAAATGTAAACCGAGTATAGGCCGAAACCTTACAGCAGCACATGGGCATACCCCAGGGGTAAAAACAGACACCCGAGGTTCACAAACAGTGTGACCATCGGGACAAGCAATCTAACCCTGCAAATACAAGTACACGGGGCATACCCCGGTAGAAAGATGACATCTAAGCACACTATAAGGTGACCAGCCTGACAATGGCCTAAATCTCACACCTACCAAGATATCCCAACAGAAATCAACCAACCAAAACGATCATACCGATAGTAGTCCGGAGTCCGAAAGAGAAATGCCATCCTAACTAGGTCAGCACAACATCCCCCTTCATCATACTCAGAACCAAGCGATGTAGGCGTACTAACTAGGTCAGCCCACCCACATCACACTATCGATATGATCACAAGCCAACAGAAAACACAGAAGAGACCACTAGTGGGTATTCCAGTCAAGATGAGCAACAACCTCATCTATCGGGAACACCGAGTAAAGAATACGAAAAACGTCCTCCTTAATGCCCTTTACAACTGCAGTGGCATCAAAGGGAGCACCATTAAAGACTTTCTTGTTCCTCGCATGCCAGATATGATTCGCCGTGGCGGCCAGAGCAAGATAACGGGCTTTCTTCAAGACTTTGGACCAGCTCCTCTCCCGCAGGCACCACTTCAGCGCAGCTTCCACGGTCGATGTCCTATGCTTCAGTCCAAGCCACTCCCGCACATCCCTCCAAACCCGTGAGGTTTCCCTACATTCAAAAAAGAGATGCTTAGCGGTTTCATTAACAGAGCCACAAAGCTGACAGACCAAGGGCACATCATCACTTAGAAAGCACATGCGGTCCCTAGTCTTAAGCCTGCCATGTAAAATAAACCAAAGGGTAACAGAAAAACGAGGAGGGATAGGAGACTTCCATATGTTCTTGTGCCAAAAGCGCCGAGTCCCCTTAATCCTCCAAAACTCGTAAGCCCCAGTCACCCCTTTCTGAGCGAACATCCTATCAAGTAGTCTGCCCGCACTCTCCGCATCCCCTGAAGCAGCCTGCAAAAGAGAATCACGAAGAGTAAAAATCCTCTTCAAAAACACAGAGTCTCGAGAGTTAATATTAGAAGTCCATAGATCATCTCCCCTCAAGTACTCCGTGTGGACCCAGCGAATCCACAGTGAATCCGTCTTCTTATGTATATTCCAGAGCACCTTCGTGAAAAGGGCATCATTCCATTTCTTCACATCATGAATACCCAGACCCCCCTCCTCCTTTGGGGTGCAGACCGTCTTCCAGGCGAGAGGCGAAGACTTAGCTCCCCAAAGGAAGGTCCTCACCAGCCTGTTAATCCGGTCAATCACACCCTCCGGAATCGGAAGGACCTGAAACCAATAGTTCTCCACCCCCTGCACCACAGCTCTAATCAATTCCGCCCTACCTGCAAGAGATAAAGAGCTATTAGACCATCTCCGAATAAGCCCCGTAATCTGATCAATCAGGGGAGAATATTGATCATTCAAAAGGTTGTGAGAAGCAAGAGGAAGCCCCAGAAACTTGATCGGCCAAGTCCCCACTGGAAACTCAAACAACTGCTGTATCTGTTCCTCCTCCCACCTACTGAGTCCCCCAAAATATATGTTAGACTTGCGGTTATTAATCACAAGTCCCGACGTCGCAGAAAATTCCCTGAGGGCATCAGCCACAACCTGCATACCAGCAACAGTACCCTTGCCAAACACCAACAAATCATCAGCAAACATAAGGTGTGTAATATTCAACAAATCACACTTTGGCAAGTACGCATATCTAGAGTCCCTAATCCTTACAGATAAGAGCCTAGACAAATACTCCATGCACAGAAGAAATAGAATCGGAGACATAGGATCACCCTGTCTCAGACCCCTCCTACCCTCAATGTAACCATGCACCCCCCCATTCATAGATAACGAAAACGTAGGGCAAGTCACACATATCATAATCCAATGGATGAACTGAGGGTGAAAGTTCAAACCGTGGAGGACCTCATACAGAAACTCCCAAGAGATAGAGTCGTAGGCCTTCTGTAGATCAATCTTCAATAAGCACCGCCCAACTCCTTTTCTCTGCGTCTTCTTCTCAAAGCCTCTAACTATTTCCTGCGCCAAAAGAAAATTATCAGTGATATTCCTTCCCCGTAGGAAAGCAGCCTGTGCAGGGTTAATAATAGAGGGCAAAAACAACGACATCCTATCAGCCAGAATCTTAGTAATAGTTTTATAGACAGTGTTAGTGCAAGAGATAGGACGAAAATCAGCAACAGTAGGCTCATGCGCCTTCTTCGGGATTAGGGAGACCACAGTATGGTTGAGTTTGCGAAGCAGGACCCCTTTCTCAAAGAACTCCTGCACCGCATCCACCACCTCGAGACCCACAAGACTCCAATTCTTCTTGAAGAAAGAGGAGGAGTATCCATCAGGACCCGGTGCCTTGTCATCTCCAATCCCAAACATAGCCTCACGGACTTGCAAGGCCGATACCCAACGAACTGATCTTTGCTGCTCTTCACTGCTCTTCAACGAGGAATCGGAACTGGTGTCTTGAACTGATAGACTTTAAGGTATCCTCCCTTAAAGTCATACTTTGTCAGTTTATTCCTCAGACGAATCTTCTTTTGGTCTCTAAGACTCTGGGAGAGCGAATCTGGAATTTTGCTGGTAACATCCGACTGGTAGAACATTCTGGTGATCTTGTGCTGGCAGTCTCTGCTGGTGACTTGCGCTGGCACAATCTAAGTCTACCAATTTGTCTGGATGTTAACTCTTGGAATCTCCCATGACTGGTGACTTCACCGCTGGTGAACAGTGTCAGTGAGAACACCTATTCTGCTGGTAGGATTTGTCAGCCGCCTGCTGGTGAAATCCTTCCCAACTGGTGAACAGTAACCAGTCATTAGCTCTTCTCATGCTGGTGAACAGTGTCAGCACGAGTCTTTGTCAGCCGCCTTCGGATGACACTTTTCCAACTGGTGAACAGTAACCAGTGGTAAGCACTTCTCATGCTGGTGAACAGTGTCAGCATGAGTCTTTGATCAGCTGCGACTTACAACTCAAAAGACCTAAACAGGACTTTACATTTGAGACTAGAGCTATTCTAGAGACAAACTGACGCTGGTAGGACTTAGGATTTGATCCACCAAAACACCAAAACTAGAATCTAAACAAGTAGCTACTGGGGAAAGGAAACTTAGCCAAATTTCCCAACAATTTCCCCCTTTTTGGTGCGATCAAAGCCTAACCAGCGAGCACTCAGCTGATGAGGAAAGTTACAAAGTATTTCAGGGTTTTACAAAATAAACTTATCAGATCTAAACCCATGAAAAAACTTCCTCACATCAGCTCTAACTAAAAATCTTCCCCTCAAACCAGGAGAGATATTGCTCGTTTAAAATATGAAAATTGAGATCAGAGCAAAAAGATTTAAAGTGTGTGATACGAGTGCTGGTGCTGATTACACTGGAAGTGTAAGTTCAGCTGGTAAGTAAATACTTAGACAATTTGTTGGACAATGAGGAATTGTCATCAACTTGTCAGTAATCAATCCATTTAATATGTTGCAGTTACAAGTACAGGATAGAAAACTGACTAGTCTAGAGATACAAATACTTACAAAAAATAGAGAAGCTAGACTATGGCTGAGAAGATGATCCTGGTGATTGAGTTCTGCTTGTGAGCGACCTCAGGATCTCAGTGAGCGCTGCCATATCTTGTCTGCTCTTCTCCCTTTCCTCAGCAGCAATCCTCCTCTCCTCTTCAGCAAGACGAGCTCTCTCAGCCTCAGCACGTGCTCGCGCACTTTCCCCCTCTTGGATCCGTGCCAAAAAGGAGGACACTCCAGCGGTGACTGACTCCATCTGTTGTGTCATCTCGGTCCGGAAGGAGGAAAAATGTTAATCCAGCCTGGCATCAATTAAGGCAATGAGTTGCGCAGGAGGATGGATCTCGGAGATTGGTTGTGCTGATACTTCCAGGGAAGAGGAGGGCACATCAGGTGCGGAAGGAGCCGTTGCTGGTTCAGATACAGCTGATTCTTCCATTGGGGCTGGCTCCTCCGCTGGCACTGCAGCTGCTGCTGGTTCCTCTGCTGGTACATCAGCTGCTGCTGACTCCTCTACTGGTACTTCAGCTAGCTCCACTACTGGCACTGCTGTTGGAGCTGGCTGGACTTGTTCAACAACGGGTGGGGCTGTGAATTCCACCACTTGCCAGTCCATAAAATCAGGGACGAGATCGCCCGAGACAATAGGAACAGGAGGGACGGCAAGGGTCAGCCACAAACCACGAGAGGGATCCTCCTCTACTAAGTGGTCTACCAGCAAAGCGCAGGCAGCCATGTCGAACAATATAGCATTGTAGGGAGGGATCCTCGGGAGGGTAACCAGCACTTTGAGGCGACGGAGCGCGTACGTCAGCTGGTACCCCCGACTGGTGACTTGAAACTGGAGGAAAGGTAACTTGATCCTTTTCCGTGGCGGGAGGCCGGAGCTTCCAGTCAGCTGCCTATACTCAGCAATTTTCAGCAAGCGACGCTTGATCCTCCTTGTAGACAACTGCTGGGGGTATTCAGGATCAGTGCCCATGAAAGCATTAGCCCACTCCTCCTCCGCTCTCCAGTAGCCAAGACACAGCCTGGCATAAAGGACCGCCCGCTTCTCCACTGTCAGCAGGCGCTGGCATCTGTCAAAAATCCTCCACCTCCGGAGCTCCAGACATAGGTCCGGATCCACCCTCCAGAGTCGTCGGTAGCTGGATATCATTTCGTCATTGACGGCATTCTCCACCTCCGCCGTGATGTTCTCAGCATACTCGTACAGAGTGGAATTGTAGTATTCCACTGGCTGCAGGGGCAGGCACCAGTCAGAGATCCTCGAGGCATATACCGACTGGTGGGGGAGGCCGCTGGTCGGGATTATGTTGTAGATAGAGAATTCAGGCACCCTGGAATTATAGAATGCCATCTCCCCGCGGTGCTCCCACCGATGCACCCCTGTCACTCGCAACTGGAAGGTGTCCTCATCAACCAGTTGATGCTCTTGGATGCAGAGCATGTAGGGTCGCCTTTCAGTACGTGTACGCCTAGCTGGTGATGTAGAGGATGCTGCTGGTTGCCCGGAAGTTGATGTCGAGGCATCTGTAGATCGGGGGCGACTGGCAGGACGACGAGCCTTATCATCAAGGTCTGGGAACAGATCCCTTGGCTCCATCCTCTGCACCATGGAGTAATGTACCACCTCCTCAGCTGGCTCCTGCTCCGGCTCTTCAGCCCTTGGTTCCTCTGCATCCTCGGATTCAGAACTGACATCCGAGAAGCTCGCCAGTTTTACCGGGGTGGTCGCCCGTACTTCTTCTCCTCCACTGGCACCCCCTTGCGCGGCCAGTGGGTCTTCTTCACCTCCACCACCCCCTTGCGCGGGTGGAGGGACTTCAGCGACCTCCTCCTCTTGGTACTTATCCACAAGGGATAGTACATCCTCTTCAGCACCCATGACCATCAGGCGGTTAAAGGAGTCTTCTGGTAAGATCTCGCCTGGTGCTGGTGCTGGTGGCCTCGCACTTGTGGAAGTGTCGGGCACATCCCACTTGCCCTTGGCCACCTGGTGCAATTGTTTGGCCATTTCCTCCTGACGCCTGGCGTCTTGCTCAGCCTGCACCTTTGCATAGGCTTCATCGCGGGCTGCCAGCTCAGCCTCTCTTTTACGCTGGTCGGCCAAGGCCTTCAACCTTGCCTGGGCCTGTTTCTTCCTTACTATGGAGGCTTGCTGCTCCTTCTTTGCTTGCTCGACCAGCTTCTGAGCTCTGGTCTGAACTCGCTTCCTCTTGCGAGTCATCCTCTCCAGCGTCTCTTCCTCAGTCAGTCCCAGAATGGACTTCTTGACTGGGATGGAGATCTTCCCAGACTCAGGGTCATATGCAACAGCTGACGGTGGCTGCTGGTGCTGGGAAGTCTTAGGCTTCTTGTGGGATGGCTTCTTGGTGACTGGTACCAGTTGTACATCCCGTGGGTGGATACCAGTCGCCTCAGCCACCGCGCCTTCCATGGTTTCGAAGAGAGACTCCGTCTCCAGCTTCCTCTTCAACTGAGCCCTGGCCTCATCAGTCAGTGGGAGAGCCACAGCTGGCACTTGCTCCCCCAGGTCTTCTGAGTCCTCCTCAGAAACGACCTCAGCAGGGTCCACTGCTGACTTCCCTTTCAGCCTGCGTGGCTTCTTGTAATCTGGGTGAGGCAGCTTCACCTTCGTGGCTGGTATGAAGTCGGAACCAACCAGCTGTTCCCCCTGATCCACGCCATCACCCAATTCCATCTCCAGGATGTGGCTGATCCTCAGCCCGAAGGATACGGCGTGAGCAAATTTCCCTTCAGTCGGAACAGAGGTGTTCCTGTCTACATTCTCTAGCAACCTGCCAAAGAAAAATTCGGCCCAGTTGCCCTGAACTCCATCCACCAGGGCACACATCACCGAGAACTTGCGCAAGCTAAGCTCGGCGTAGGAGCCGACTTCACATTGTAGCATGCGAACTACAATGTCGCATACCATTTGCCAGTACTCCTCCATTTCTGACTTCCTCATTCCAGTCCGGAAGACGGTGACCTCTGGCTTCTTCCATTGCGCCCACCTCCTCCGGAATTCCACCGTATCATCCTGATGATACGTGGCCACTTCCTCTCCTTCATTCCTCAGCCCGAACAGAGCGGCGAGGTATTCGGCGGTGACGGTGATCAGGTGGCCAAAAACGGAAGTTGTGAAAGACTTCCTGTCGTCAGCTATCACGGCCCGAGCGTAGAACTCGGCTACCATGTGGGGATGGAAAGTTTCGGGTGTCGCCGTCAAGTACTGGCGGAGCTGTTCGCGGTCGACCATCTCCATCAGCTCCGGCCCATGATGCTTTAGGGCTAGCTTCGCGTTCAGAATCTTCTCCTTCTGAACCTGTGCAGTCCTAATCTGCGCGTTAGAGAGCTGTCGCCTGGTCGCCGGCCTGTTCAACTGAACCAGTCGGGCGAACGGATATGTGTAATCGATATCTTCGATCTTCACTATGCCAGTATACGTAGGCATATGAGCTTCAGCAACTGGTAAGTCTGGTGAACCAGACGAGGATGATGTAGATGGAGGGTTATCAGCTGGAGGTTGAGAAGATGATGCCATGACTTCAGAAAGATTCAAGATTGAGAGAATTTTGAAAGATATTAGGGTTCTGAAAGTAGGGAAACATAAAGGTTAACCCGAAGGAAGTGATCGGGTATTTATACTCGGGGCCATGCAAGATTAAACGACCGAGATGAAGTCTCAGCAAGTCAAAATCTACGGTCATCAGCAGGCCCGGTTCCCTGTGCGACGTGCACGGTCGTGCTGACGTGGGCTACGCCGTGGAGCTGACGTGGCACGCAGCGATTGGTGGCAATCAAGCGTCGGACTGCGCAGACACTGTGCACATTAAATGTGGCATTAAATGCCGCATTAAATTCTTAGGACTGTACTTGCTACTTGGATTTGAACAATCCCGCCTTTTCTGAGACAGCTGGCTTGACTGGTCATCAGTAGCATATACCAGTAGCATACTTCCCCCTAACTGGTTGGCCTCTTTATCAGTTGGCAACTGATACTTACGACTGGCACTCGAGTACTTGGATAAATTGAGAGCTGGGACTCAATTTTCACCAGTCGTGGATATACCACCAGTTATCTGCTGGCAACTTGGAAGATAGAAAAAATTGAGAACTTGGACTCAATTTTATTCCGCATAATCTTCTCTCCAAGAAATCTACTCCGCATCATCACTTGAAATTGGGAGCTGGGACCCAATTTCTCTTCAACTGATGGTTTGTGCTGGCAACTTCGGAATGAGAGCTGGGACTCATTTCCTTGGACAAATAAGGGATAAGTTCCGCCAGTAGGAGCCATCAGTGATCTTGAGATACCACTTAAATAAAAACAACTAAGAGCTTGGACTTAGTCGTAATCAGCGTCCTTCAGAAGATCAAGAACAGGATGAGAGCTGGGACTCATTCTTCCTCATCATTGGGGCTCACATCAATCTCCATAAGACCGAGTTTGATGCACAACTCCTTGAATCTTGCTTCTGGAAGGGGTTTAGTGAAGATGTCAGCCAGTTGATCTTCAGTTCTGATGTAGTCCACGCTGACATCCTTCTTCTCGACATGATCACGTATGAAGTGATGTCGAATGTCTATGTGCTTGGTTCTAGAATGATGAACCGGATTCTTCGTGATGCACATAGCGCTGTTGTTGTCGCAATAGATTGGAACACAGCCAGTGTCCACTTCATAGTCCTCCAGTTGTTGCTTGATCCAGATAACTTGAGCACAGCAACTGGCAGCGGCAACATACTCAGCCTCAGTGGTAGAAGTAGCAACTGAGTGCTGCTTCTTGCTAAACCAGCTGATTAGCTTGTGTCCTAGAAATTGACACGTACCACTGGTACTCTTTCGGTCAATACGGCATCCAGCGAAGTCTGAATCTGAATATCCAATGAGTGTAAGCTCATCATTTCTGGGATACCATATTCCAAGAGATTCAGTTCCCTTCAGATATTTCACTATCCTCTTTGCAGCTTCCATGTGTGACCTTTTCGGATTGGCTTGAAATCTGGCACACACTCCGACTGAGTACGAGATGTCGGGTCTGCTGGCTGTGAGATAGAGAAGTGATCCAATGATTCCTCGGTAAACGGTAGGATCAACTGATTCACCTTGCTCATCAAGAAATATTTGACAACTGGTGCTCATAGGTATTCTGAGGGACTTAGTTTTCTCTGGGCAATACTTCTGAATTAACTCCTTCGTATACTTCCGCTGGCTGATAAAAATTCCATCAGCTGACTGCTGGACTTGGAGTCCTAGGAAGTATGTTAACTTGCCCATCATACTCATCTGAAATGATGTCTGCATCAGTTGAGAAAACTTCTCGCAGAGAGTTATATTCCTTGATCCGAATATGATGTCATCTACATAGATCTGCACCATTAGCATGTCACCACCATCCTTGAGAAGAAAGAGAGTCCTATCAATCTTCCCTTTCCGAAA
>JAPKLW010005357.1:0-18749 GCA_026898455.1 Plectranthus barbatus
TTGATTTCAAAAGCTATTTAATTTTCCTGTTCAGTTTTCGATTCCAATGATTACGATTTCCAAAACAATCAAAACCTTTTTCATCTGATTTTCCTAATCAATACTTTCAAGAACGTCTGGTCTAGTACTTCAAGGTTATTCGTTACTTCTTTCCCTAAGGGATCGATAATTTTATCTTTGCGCTGTATTATTAGCTCTGCTAAGTCGCAGTTAAATAATATTGCGATCACGGTCTCATGATCATCCTCTGCGTCGACCGACGCGTGCCCTGTGTTGGTCGAAACAGAGGCTTCTCCTGTGGGATTTTCTTCCTCTTCAGCCCTGTCTCCCTCCGGTTGGTCTTTCTCTGGATGTTTTGGCCCCTGGTATGATTTTCCTCCTCTGAGAGTGATGGCATTAACTTCATTCTTCTGATTTTTCGGATTCACTTGAGTATTGCTCAGAAGTTGGTCGGGTTTGTACTGAGCTCCAAGGGCATTAGCAATATGGCTAACCTGAGTTTCAATGATTTTCATATGCTTCCCTACTATATCAACCTTGTTACTGATTCCAGATACTTCTTGTTCAAGCTTCCCCACTCTATCAGTAGAGCCTTCCATCAACTTAGCCAGGATTTCTTCAAGATTCGGCTTTTTCTTCTCAACAACTTCTCCACCTTAAGCTGCAAAGTTAGGTGGTGGTTGTTCTGCTCCTTGAGGATTTGAATAGGAGAAACCAGGATGGTTCCTTGCTGTATTCGGATTGTAGCCCTGGTTGTTTTGTTGATATCCTCCCCGGTAGTTATTTTGGTAACCACCTCATTGGACAAAATTCACATCCATGCAATCACCTTCTTCCTGAACTTGGACTTGTTCAACAACAACAACAGTTTTTCCAGCTCCCAGTGTGGCAAAATCCTCTCTCAGCTTCTTGACTTCAGCTTTAAGGTCAACTTCCTCTGTAGCTTACTTCACAGCTTGAATCGGCCTTTGTCGAACATTTGACCATCTCTGACTGTTGTTCGCCATCTTCTGGAAGAAATCCATAGCCCTCTTGGGACCCTTTGTCATGATAGAGTCCCCCAAAGTAGAATCCACAAGCTCAACAGTCTTCTCATTCAACCCTTCATAAAAAGTTTCTGCATGATCTGCCAAACTTAGATTGTGAACAGGGCATAATCTCAGAAACTCCTTAT
The DNA here is from genome assembly GCA_026898455.1 of Plectranthus barbatus. Taxonomy (NCBI): domain Eukaryota; kingdom Viridiplantae; phylum Streptophyta; class Magnoliopsida; order Lamiales; family Lamiaceae; genus Plectranthus; species Plectranthus barbatus. The sequence goes on from JAPKLW010005357.1 coordinate 1,175, forward strand.
ACCTCTCCCAGGCTTCATGAAAATTCTCATCGGACCTTTCAGCATATCTGGTGATGTCCTTCTTCCTCTGTCTGATAACACTGGGAGAGAAGAAATTAGCAAGGAATTCATTCCTCAGTTCTGCCACGTGCTGATGTTGGTTTTGTCCAAAGTAGAGAACCTGGACTGAGCTTTGTCTCGAAGAGAGAAGGCAAAGAGCCTTACCCGGATAGCACTCTTGCTGACTCCATTGATCGTCAAATTAGAAAGCTGAGATTTCAGAGAGGAATTTTCATTTACTAGTATATCTTTGAATACATGGATTTTCGAAAACTCTTTCAGCGAATATTCTACAGTTATCTCTTCTGATTCTGAGCAATATGAATCAGCAGTGTCATGCATATTATCAGAAGTAGAAGTAGACAAAGTAGAAATTGTTACCTGGTTTCCTGTGACAGCTAGAGCTGACTCTTCTTTCTGCTCTTCATTGATATCAGCCATGAACACCATGATAACATCCTCTTCATCCCCTGATGAATAACTTTCGTCGTCACAATCTAGGATGTCTGGTAGTTTCGTCCTTGTCAGTAAGGCTTTGGTGACAGCCTTTGATGCTCGCTTTTCGAACAACTTTGTCAATCTTTCCCTTTTTTTTGGATCTACTCGTGGGTATTCAAACTTTAGGAGATCCGGGGAATTACATTCGTAGCATGTACTTGGTTCTTTCTTGACATTTGTGTTGTCTGCTGGTTGACTTTACTGGAAGTCCTCCTACTTTCCTTTTGGATTTTAATGAGCATTTGCAATCTCTTCATTGTTCTTACTGTTCGTTGACTGAGCATTCTACTTCTTTGACTTGATATCCGCTGGTGGAAGGAATCTCCTTTGTTGAACTGGACTAAGTTGGTCGATCTAAGTGGAATGGTTTCTTCATTTTGCACTTTTATTCGTCTTTCTTTACAAAGAATGCAGTATCCTGGACTGGTTCTTAAATGGTTACTGCAGCACGAACATCTTCATTTTTGTTGATCTGCGTGATGTCCCATTCGTGGGCCTTTAGTTGAGCAAACACCTCTTTGGTGCTGAGTGCTGACAGATCTTTCTCCTTAAGACTGGTCACTTTGACAAACTAATCCTCATTTGGAAGTCTTGAGAGAATCTTTGAGTTCATGTTAGGAAGCTTGTACGTTCTTCCCAGTTTCTTTAACTCAACTACAATGGTGTAGAATCTGGCCTTCATGTCTTTGATGGTTTCACCTGAAATTAATTCAAAAGATTCATACCTTTCTACCCATTGTTTCTCTTCATTTGATTTGTTTCCATACTTAGAGTGCTAAGAAAGTCCCACATTTCTTTAGCATTCTCATACTCCAATGCTTATACCATCAGGGTAGGTGAAAAGGCACCTAATATTATATCCATGGCCACGTAATCGAGTTGACCAAAAACTCCTTCTTCTGGAGTCCATTCTTCAAATGAATTGTCCACCATTATGTTTGGTCATGCTACGTCTTCTCCAACCCTGGTTTTTACCTTTTAGATTTTGATTGGTCCCTTTTTGATCACTTGCTTCATTTCTGGATAGATGTTCATCAGAGTGATAAACGATCTCTTCTTCCAGGTAGAGTAGGCTTCAGGAGTTAACTTTGCAAACTTCGCATTGTGCGCCATTCCTTTGAACCTGAGCTAAACATAGAAACACAGATATGTAAGGAAAATATGGATCTGGTCCTAAGCGACTCAGACGTAGCTAGTCTGTAAGGACTAACCGCTCTGATACCACTTGTTAGTCCCCGATCAGAGTGTTTATATGCAGCGGTTGTATTAAAATGATCTTGCACTTATATTGTTAAGGTCACAACTTAGCAAGTGTTTCTCAAATGTGTTTTAAGCTCAATTCATCTTTTGTTCAATTTGCAGTTTATACTACAACACTTGATGTGTTGAGTTTCAAATGTATGTGTGCACGATATAACAAGATAAAGCTGTAAGGACACAAGGATTTTATAGTGGTTCGAAAAACTGTTCTACGTCCACTCTTAAGTCCTCTGATTGAAATTTCATTAAAAGATTGAGTAAAATGTTAGGCCTGATTTCTAACGTTGAGCAGCTCCTCCGTTTTGTCAGTGCGCACCTTCAAGCACTTCGGTCTTCAATCTTCAACCAGTGTCTCTCCATAGAGTGAGGACAAACCTCCCTTCTCCTTGGACGTCGACTGTTGAGAGATTTATCGTTCTTCCCAGAATCTATCCTTGTGTTGGTGTTGCCCGTAAGAATCACGCTTGCAGAGCAATCGTGACTGCTAGATTCTTCCCAGAGTAGAAAGAATCCCAAAATAACCTTGGAAGCTTAACTTCGCAGGTCTCGAACTTCAGATTGAATAGCTTGTGAGAAAGGTTCAATCATGAACTGGGTCGGATGAGTTCACATAATGTAGAGAGTGTGTCCGATCTCTTCTTGTTATATCTGTATGTAGAAATTCGCAAACCTTTTAATCAAATTAGGACGACACCTATTTATAGGTGAAGATTCAAATGGTTGTTTAAATCTTATCTGTAATACTCAATGGCATTGCTCGCCTATTTTCATTCTTCCTTTTTCTGCAGTGGACAGAGACTCCTCAAGTCTCCTTGTCTCTGATTGGCGTAGCATGTATTTGTAGTCGTCTCTGTCAGAATGGATCTTTTGGTTTAGATTTGAAACCTCCTTTGTGTTTGATGATTGTTCTATCCTCTGATTCATCGCGTTTCCTTGTGATTTGGATCCTTCTGATTCACGACTCTATGGTTTCTCTTGATTACAAATGGTCGTTTGCTGGCTATGAGCATGTGGCTGGCATCTCAGCAGTTTCAGCTAAGAGCTTCCGATTCTGCTGGAGTCACTTCTTCAACATTCTTGTAGCATTTCTCGGTATTGCTAGCCTTTTTCTTCTTCAATAGTCTTTAGCAATCATCAACTCTGCTAACTCCTTCAGCATCCTTTATTCTTTTTTCATTTCTAATTCTATTACAAATCGAATATAAATTCCCTATACAGGACTTTTACATTTGACTCGATACTGAGTTTCTAGAGCTTTGATGCACCAAAACATATCAAACTATGATTATGAATCATTTACAACAGTAAGGGTTTAAGATATCTAACAATATTCCTAACAATATTCCTAACATTGACGATTACTCAAGGTACGGATACGTTTACCTGCTTCGCTACAAGTCTGAATGCTTTGAGAAATTCAAAGAGTTCAAGGCTGAGGTAGAAAAGAAGGTCGGGAAAACTATCAAGTCGCTGCGATCTGACCACGGTGGCGAATACCTCGGTACTGAGTTCCTGCAATATTTGTCAGAAAATGGGATTACATCCCAGTGGACCGCACCGGCTACTCCCCAGCAAAACGGTGTAGCTGAAAGAAGAAATATGACTCTTCTAGAGATGGTAAGATCAATGATGAGTTATGCAAACTTACCAATTTCGTTTTGGGGTTACGCATTGGAAACAACAGCTTAAGTGCCTAATGTGGTGCCTTCTAAATCAGTTCTTAAGACACCTTCTGAGCTCTTCCTTGGTCGCAAACCTAGTTTGTGCAAGTTTAGAGTATGGGGCTGTCCGGCACACGTACTGTCGAAAGAACCTGATAAGTTAGAAAGCAGGTCAAAAGTGATGTTGTTCATAGGGTATCCCAGACAAACGAAAGGTGGTTACTTTTACTGTCCTGAGAGTCAAAGAGTCGTTGGTAGCACCAACGCTAGATTCCTGGAGGATGAGTATGTGAGTAATCACAAGTCAAGGAGTGATATCGTTCTTCAAAAAATTGAGAACGAGAATGCAATTCCAAGGGAAGGGGACCGTGTAGATGTGGGTGCTCCTGTGAGAGGTACAACACCACAGACACGTTCTTCAGTGCAAGGTGCAGGACCACAAGTCGCTGCACCTACTACTGACACGGTACCAATTCCTCGTCGTAGTGGGAGAGTTATTTTCTAGCCGGAAAGGTACATGTTCATGGGTGAGTCTTCGGACTTGAGCCCGGAAGACGAACATGAGGACTCTGACCCACTGTCATACGAAGAGACAGTGCAGGACAAGGATGTTGCCAAATGGTGTGTCGCCATGGATTCTGAAATTGAATCCATAACTGCTATGATGTATACGAGAAAACTGATTTACCGGATGGCTTTAGGGCCATAGGGTGCAAATGGGTATACAAGAGAAAGAAATGGGCAGATGGAAAAATCACGGCTTTTAAAGCCAGGCTGGTGGCAAAGGGTTATAGTCAGAAAGAGGGCATTGACTATGACAAAACCTTCTCACCCGTAGCCATGCTCAAATCCATCCGAATACTCCTTGCCATAGCTGCGCATATGGACCTCGAGATCTGGCAGATGGATGTCAAAACCGCTTTTCTAAACGGTTACCTTGAAGAAGGTAGAGACATCTATATGCAGCAACCCGAGGGTTACATAAGCAAGGGTGAAGAACATCTTGTCTGGAAGCTTAGGAAGTCCTTGTATGAACTTAAGCAGGCTTCAAGGTTGTGGAACTTACGTTTCAACGATGTGATTAAATCCTACGGATTTGTACAGTTGGAAAACTAAAGTTGTGTTTACCGACTTTGTGTCAGTGGGAGCGTGGTCTTCCTTGCACTATACGTTGATGTCATGCTCCTATTTGGAAACAACGAGGGAGTGTTGTCCGAAATCAAGGTTTGGTTATCCGAACAGTTCCAAATAAAGGATCTGGGAGAAGCTGGCTACATTCTTGGGATTAAGGTCTTACGAGATCGTAAGAGAAGAATGTTGAGCTTATCCCAGCATCTTATGTGGATACTGTGATAGCCCGTTTCAGCATGCAACTCGCCAAGAAAGGCTTACTACCTTTCAGACATGGTGTTCGTCTTTCTGGTGGGCAGTGTCCTCAGACACAGCGGGAGAAAGACGAGATAAGTCTTGTACCATATGCTTCGGTTGTGGGTAGTCTCATGTATGTGATGCTGTGTACCAGGCCAGATATCTGTTATGCCGTTGGCATGGTAGCAAGATATCAGTCTAACCCTGGACAGGCGCACTGGACTGCTGTAAAGCACATCCTCAAGTATTTGAAAAGAACTAGGAATTTCTGCCTAGTTTATCAAAGTGAGGATTTGTGCCCTGTGGGTTATACAGACTAGGATTTCCAAGGGGACCAGCATGAGAAGAAATCGACCGCAGGATATGTGTTTACCCTGGGAGGTGGAGCTGTATCTTGGAGGAGCTCAAAGCAGAAATGCATTGCTGACTCCACCATGGAGGCGGAATATGTCGCCGCCTCCGATGCCTCGAAAGAGGGGGTGTGGCTCGGGAACTACCTATTAGAGTTGGGCGTGATCCCGAGTTTGCCAAGGAGCATCACAATTTATTGTGATAACTTTGGTGCAGTGGCAAACTCATAGGAACCGCGGTCTCACAGGGCAAGCAAACACATAGAGAGAAAGTACCATATCATACGAGAAATTGTATCGAGGGGTGATGTGCCGATTAAGAAGATTGACACTGCTGACAATCTTGATGATCCGTTTACGAAGAGCTTGCCGCATAAAGTTTACAAAAGACATATTCGTGAGCTGGGTCTGAGGTGGAAGCCGACCACTGATAGTGGTTAAAGTGACAGCAGACTAGATTAACGGACTGTATACTCTGTAATAACTTAGTTATGCTTTGAGTATAAGTGGGAGATTGATGGGTTTTGTATACTGAAAGCATTTATTACAATGAGTATACACCGGTTTATTTCTCCTATCTGTTAACAATCGTACATGTATGAATAATGGTATCCTCTTGTCTCACCGATAGGGACGTTCATACGGCATGTTGTAGATCGCAGAACACAGTATGATCACTTGACCTAGTGAGACATAAACCTAATCACTGCCGAGACAGCGTATGAGGATACGTCTGTCCGGATGGCTGCGGCATTGTAGGAATAAGTAGTATGTCTTGGTTACTTGACATGCTGGTATGCAGAGGTGGCATATTGATGGACCGTAGTGAGATGTATTCATTTGTCTGACATCACTGAATACAAGATCTCGTTATATTGATTGAGTCCAAACCCTAACGAAGGTTCAGGGGTTTGCACGGGTTGACTGTTGCTTTGACTTGCCATGTTGGAGAGCCTAAGTAACATGCTCGTATATTCGCATCTTGGGTAACAGCAGTTCGTGTAGTACCGCCTGAGACAGGGTTTAGGTAACCATATCCGAGTAATAGGATGCGGACATTCCCTGAGGAGCTCAATAACATTCATCGTGTCAAAGTCCTGCAGGCTGATTAAGTTCAGGCACGAGTGATAAGGTTTGAGTGGTACTATTCAAGAATTATAAGATATTAATTAATTGTAGTTAGAGCTTGTCAGAGGCTCCGATTAATTAATGGATGTCCGGTAACCTTAAATAAGGGGATTCTCAATTAATGTAGCCCGTTCTCATAACGTGGTAATAAAGGGGTAGGTCAGTATTAATTTTGTGGTGAAAAAGAATTGATATTAATTAATTAATTGTGTCCTGGGTTGTGGACATGGGAATTAATTAATTTATAGGCCCACTTTATTATTTGCATTAGGTCCCAGGACTGGCCCAATTAAATATGCTGAAATGAGCCCAAAATGGCTCATTAGGGTTTCCAACCCTAGGTCTATAAATAGACAGCTCTCTCTCATAAGTTGTAATACAGTTGAAACACACTAAACCCTAGAGAGAGAAGAGGCTCCGATTTTGGGAAGAGGGAGGAGAATTTCGATTCTGGTCCTGCTCAGAATACAGATCTACGGAGTCCTTACCAGTAGTAGATCTGATCAGCATTGGGACCCAGCCCTGAAGATCTAATCCAGAGAACAGATTTTTCCTTTTCTTCTCTCTTTGTTTTCGAATTTATTCTTGGAAATTAGGTTTCTAATTTCTACTTCCGCAGGTAAATTCGAATCGCGTGGTTGAATTGAGATTTGGAATTCAAACGCGAAAGATAGGTTCAGACTCGACGGAGTTACGGTAAACCCTAAATCCACAAATCTTTGTATTAAATTCATAGGAGCATGCTAGGGTTTTGAGAATTTTTATTATGAGCAATATCCATAAATCGATCCGGTTCAGTTTGGTTTTGGTGATTCGGTTCACTGGAAAACCCTACAGGAAGATCATATAGATCGTTTGACCTAGCGAGATATACATGATTATCATAGCTGAGAACTTAAGGATGTTTATAATGCGAAGACCCTGAGGAAGATCTCCACTGAGTGTAGTAATCAACTTCAACTACCATTCAATGGACTTCCCGGTCCCAGATTCAAGTTGAGGAGGTTCTCCCTTAAGATAAGAGAATAATAGCGTTTGCGACACATGTTAATTCTGACAAGAGGAGCTTGCTGAGTTCATACGTAACAATGTGTGGGAACTAGTAGACAGACCAGAGCATCAAAGTGTTGTAGGCACTAAGTGGGTGTTCAAGAACAAGAAGGACGAGACAGGGTTAGTGGTTAGAAATAAGGCACGTCTCGTAGCCAAAGGATACAGACAATGTGAAGGAATAGATTATGATGAGACGTTTGCTCCAGTAGCAAGGCTGGAGGCAATCAGATTATTCCTCGCGTATGCTGCATATCATGAATTTGCTGTGATGCAAATGGACATGAAAAGTGCTTTTCTAAATGGTGAGCTCAAGGAGGAAGTCTATGTTTAGCAACCACCAGGCTTCGAGCAGGGAAATAAAGTCTATAGACACAGGAAAACCCTGTACGGATTGAAGCAAGCACCAAGAGCATGGTATGGAACACTATCTAAGTTCCTGCTAATGGATTTAAGAAAGGGAGGATTGACCAAACTCTCTTCCATATCGAAGATGGAGGAAGTATTCTGCTAGTCAATATATATGTCGATGACATAATCTTCGGATCGAAAAACGAAGATTTATGTGATATGTTTTCAAAGCTCATGACTAGCAACTTTCAAATGAGTATAATGGAAAAAATGTCATATTTTCTCGGATTACAAGTCCAGCAGTCAAGCGAAGGAATCTTTATTGACTAGAAGAAATATGCTCGCGATCTTATCGCTAAGTATTGTCCAGAGAAGACTAAGAGCTTAAGGATTCCTATAAGCACTTCGTGTATAGCTTATTTTCAGAAGGAAGGAGAAGATGTGAATCCTACTCTTTTCAGAGGCATTATTGGTTCGCTCTTATATCTCACCGCCAGCAGACCAGATATATCGTATGTCGTTGGATTGTGTGCGAGATATCAAGCAAATCCAATGAAGACGCATCTCAATACTGCTAAGCGGATCGTGCGTTATTTAAAATGCACAGAAGGACTAGGAATTTGGTATCCAAGGTCCAACAGTCTAGCACTGAGTGGATATTCGGATTCGGATTTTGGAGGATGTAAAATTTATAGAAAGAGCACTAGTGGCACTTTCCAATTTCTTGGTCATAAACTCATCAGTCGGTTTAGCAAGAAGCAGCACTATGTTGCTACATCTACTACGGAAGCAGAGTATGTGGCAGCTGCTAGTTGTTGTTCGCAAGTCCTATGGATTCGGCAACAATTACAAGATTATGGGATCCCTCCTGAATGTGTGCCGATCTACTGCGATAATAAGAGTGCCATGTGCATTACAAAGAATCCACTCCATCATTCGAGGACTAAGCACATTGATATTCGTCACCACTTCATCCGAGATCATCAGGAAAAGAAGGACATCGATGTGTGATATATATGCACTAAGGATCAGATAGATGATATCTTTACTAAACCTCTAGCAGAATCCAGATTCAAGGAGTTATGCATTAAATTCGGCCTTATGGAATTGGATAATGCTGATGAATGAGATGCTACTCTCACTATTTATGGACCTCTTGGATTTCTGGAGAAAGTGATAAAATCGCATATCAAAATATGTATACTTGTTGCTAAGCATATTCACTAAGGAGAAGTCTGCTGAGCTCTCAGCAGAGTAGGAGATTATGTGTCAAATGTTCAGCAGAGATAATGGATCTGCTAAGCATATGATCCAAGGCGAGGATCAATTATTTGTGAATCTTGAAATTTTAATGTGCTATTAATGTGTGAAGGAGTTATTTTAAATTTTCTTGATTGATTTGCTGAAGTTTATGGAGATTATGCTGAAGCATGAAAATGCAAAAGACAAGATCAACGCATGAAAGGAAAAATATACTTTGATAACTGAACAACAAAAGGGAAAATATTAATTACACTGAAAAGGAGGGTTACAACGGATTCAGTAATGGGGAAGAGGCTTAAACGGATAGAAATCCCTTCCCCTAAGATTAGAGGGAGCAAGAGTGAGGTCTTGGAACCTCTGCTCAAGCAGCCAACTAAGCTGCAACCCATAAGGAAGAGGTTGATTTTGATAGTTCCGCACGCACTTCCGCACTCCTTGGAAGACGAAGGCTGCCAAATCTACCTCCGCCTTATCATCGAAGGCCATCATCGCCTTCCATATATCCCGAGTAAAGGTCATATCATCAGGATCGTCGCCGACGATCATGCCGCAGATGATGTGGAAAATGACCCTCTATGTGGTCTTAAGGCCGTATGTTGAGGGAGTGGGAGAGAATTCGAACCGAGGAGAGTCCCTCCACTTCTCCCATGTGGTCCACTCTAGAGCCGTCTCCCTCCCAAGGTAGTCCATTACAGACACTGGACCCCAAGGAAGGCCGAAGTCCGAAGCAAACGACTCAGGCGTCCACTTAACCAATTGATTCCGGAAGATGCCATAGATAACGTCCCTTGAGAATCACACGTCCGGAGGAACTGCCGCAAATGAGTCCTCTGGAAACTATGCGGAGTGACACAGACAAACTTTCCAAGGCCATTATGATGGAGACTGGACATTACTGTCTCAGCCACCCGGTAATTCGCCTCATGCTCAGAATACAAACCAGACTCACAAAGGACCTGATTCCTTGGCACGTAAAGAGTGGAAGCAAGATCCATCTTTTTAAGAGAGAACGAGTTTCTTTAGAGAAAGAGAAGAAGACAGAGAAGAGGAATACAAGAAGATGTACGAAGATTATCTCAAAGGCGTGCTATTTATAAGTCCTTTTGGATCCTATTTCGCTATTTATGGACGGGACGTATTCTTTTGGAGGATCACGTCGGATCATCATTTCTCTCGGCATTCGAGCAGTCGCACAGAGAGAGAAACCGTCACATAAAGTGGTTGTCTTATAAGAAATCAAGGTGTTCAAATATAAACCGAAGACGAAGAGTCGCAGAGAGAGATGAATCACCAGATAGGCATTACACACGTCTATTCAAAGGATGATATGATGGCTTGCGATCAGCCGAGGAATGGCTCGAGGAATTTCATCACCTTATGTTTAAATGTTGTATATCATAGTCAGCATACTTAAGAAGGTGACTATGAATTGAGAAGGGATGCCACACAGACGTTGCTAATCCACGTCAGCCCGCTACATTACACGTCAACTAACTGTTGAGTCCGAGTTCTCAGCATATTTCGGAAACGTACATGAGAAGATTGTGGGTTGCTTGTTATTGTGGAATTTTAATTCGATGAGACCCGTCAACTGCATTTAATGCATGCAAGTGGCTGCGACGAATCAGGAGAAGCCACGACTAAAAGCAATCGAGCACGTTTTGGAGTATGGGAAACCATACGGAGAGTCGCGCCTCATCTCAACCGTTGATTACCTCCACTAAAGAGAAACCCCCAACCGATGGATTAAACATCAGAAGGTATATATACGTATCTTTGTCGCAGACACACTTTTTCAAATGACAAAAATTTGAATTTTTTTCTAACTCCCGAGCCTTACCCTTTCACAAAATCCCGCTCATACACCATCCTTGAAACCCCAATTCAAAATCCATGGCGGAAAACTCAAAATCAATGGCCGAAAACCCCTCTTCTTCATCTACCCAAAATCCTGAATCAAATTTTAACCCTGAATCAGGAAATCGTTCCCCCATGCCCAGCCTTTTTCCACCCACCTTCATTTACCCACCTATCACAGGGTCACCATTGCATGCGCGACATGCACCCGATTTCACTGGGATAGTGAAGAAGGAAGATATTGATGAATCGATTCGTTATGGTCAACTAGTAGTTATGGCCCGAAAGAAGGCATTGTCTGGCCGAACAAAGGAACAGAGGCGTCTAGCCTAAATCATGAAGGACAGGATTCTCTATATGCCTCTTGCCGCTACTCATATTCCAGAATGGATCATGAAGATCCTTGACTCCGAATTGCTGGTAAAATACCTATCCGCTGAACCTGATCACTTCCATCCTCACATGGTTTCTGAATTCTACGCTAGGGCAATGATGAATGATACCCAAAAATCATTCAAAAGCTCTGGTTATGACAATATTGCAGAAGTAAGTGCCGAACTCCTTTCGAGGACCTTTGGGCTTCGAAATTATGGGGAAAGAATCTCTCAGTATAAGGTGAACGATGTGGCTGAGATGGAGAGACGCTGGAATCTATAGAAAAAGCCTGGGGAGTTAAAGGACAAAAAGGGGCAGATTATCACATTTAAGGTTGCTACCCCTATTAACACTCTGACAGATGATTACAAGATGCTTGCTGAGATAGTGATTAAGATGCTCCAGTGTGATGCTGGTTCATATTTAGAGCTATTTGCTAAGAAGTATGTTGTTATAATGGCACTGAATGACAACATCAAAGGCAATTGGGCTGAATTCTTCTTCGAGCGATGGGCTGAGCATGCTCGGAAGAATAACCACATGGCCATAGATGGGACGTTCTCATTTAACGTTAATTTTGGCCTGAAGATCAGCAAATATCTAGAGATGTAGTTTACACACAAAGGGATTGATTGCGGTGTGAAGCTTCTACCCATGGATTACATCCCAACAACAAGGAAGGAGGTCAAACCACTTAGTTTCAAAAAACCTCGTAAGCTGACTGGAAAATCAAATGTGGATAAGGACAAACCTACATCTCCTGAGGAATCAGATGAAAGCAGTTTAGGATATCAAGTGCTGCAGCCTGCCATCCCTGTGTCTGCTGAAGAGGTTGCTTTACTAAAGAAGAATGCAGAGACAGAGCAATGCTTTCGAAATCTCGAGGAGATAGTCCAATTGGGGGATCTACCAGTGGACCAGATCAACGAGACAATGACCACAAAAGAAGCAGAACAACCCCCACTTGTCCTAGGTGCCATCACACTTGAATATCCGAAGAAGAAGATGTAGGGTTTGAGTCTACGATCAACAACATGAGTTGTTATTCAATTCGCAGGATCGTTCTTAGGATATCAAAATAAATGCAATTAAATAAACCATGCAAAGCCTATGCATGCTCCTACAAAATAAATTGTACAAGATGGATTAGAGTTTATACCTTTTTCACCGTTTGATCTACAGGACAGATCGGAGTATGATAACGGTGAAAAACTTTCAGATCTGAAGCGGAATATGAACAAAACGATGGCTTCCTTTCTACTTGAAGAAATCGATGGCCTCTCTCTTGTTCCTACAGATCTGATCTTCTGATCTGTATCCCTTGCTCCTTGGAAATCTGGTGAGGATTATTCTACCAAGTTAATTCAGCCGGAGGATTCGATCAGAGAAAATCCCTCCTTCCTGAACAGCCCTAGCCGCCGCCCTCTCTCTCTGTATACTGAGAATGTGTATCACCTTTTACTGATCTAGGGTTTGGCTATTTATAGTGTTAGGGTTTAATGAAACCCTAACCCTAATGGGCTTGAGCAGTGTGTGGGCCAGACCAGGGATCAGATGCAAATAATAAAGTGGGCCCTCTTTTATTAATTAATTCTCTTATGTCCAACCCAGAACATTAATTAATTAATAAAGTATTGTTTTAACCTTCACCACGGTAACAATACTGACTCGCCCCTTTATTACCACGTTATTAGGAACGGGTTGCACCAAACTAACTTGATCCACATATTTAAGGTTTCAGACATTCATTAATTAATTTGGTTTATATGACAATCAACCACAATTAATTAATATCTTATTTTCCTGAATAATACCACTCAACCTTTATCTCTTATGCTTGAATAAATCATTCAGCCTGCAGGACTTAGCATAAAGAACCTTGTGAGCTCATCAGGGAATGTCACCATCCTGGAACAGATATGTTACCATACATCCAGACTAAGCAGACCCCACACAAATCAGCAACACCCAAGATGCAGATATGAGAGTACATGTAAGACTCGCCATCCTAGCAAATCAAAGTGCAGTCAACTCATGTGTGCCCCTTATCCTTCAGTAGGGTTTAAGATCATAGAAAGTATGTTGGGATCTGGCTCGTTCATATGTCAATAAGAACGGCGCATCCCACTGTTGATCCCATCAATACATAAGAATGTACCGACACATCAAGTGGCCAGGACAAGCCCACTTATGAACCGATGTGCCGCAGCTTAAACCGACAGCCTATCCAGGGACCATCTCAGCTGTGATACTCTTTATATCTCGCTAGGTCAAGCGAACCATATGATCCTCTGTGGTTTACAACACACCATATGGTCATCCCTATCTACGAGATAAAAGGATATTATAGTTCGTCGTATGTTCACATTATCAGATAGCGAGATTTGTTTAATGTATCAACATAATGAAAGCCAGTATACAAACGCTTGATCAATTATGCTTTTCAGTATACATATCCCAACAGAAGAGATCTGACAACACTTCACCAGAAAAGAAAGCAAGAAAGCGGACGAGAAGGAAGCTAGTCCTAATTTCCGAGGAAGAGGAATCAGAGAAAGCCACAACCAAGAAGAAGGCTGCTGAAACCGCAGCAGAGACGAAAGCTGCTGAAGAGAAATTAGACAACACCCCTCTGTCCTCCAGATGCCTGGAAGAACATCTAAAGGGAATAAGTGCAACCAAGAGAAAGCGTGATGCTCAGAAAAAGGAGATTGAGAGGAGACAATATAAGAAGTTTGTAAGTGAAATGACGTTCGAAGCAAGAGATCAAGAATTTGAACGTATCAAACAAACTGCTGAGGAGCGTGAGGCTCAAAAGAAAGGTGCTCAACTTCTAGCAGAGGCATTTACAGAAGGTAATGCCTCAAGGAAAGGCAAAGGCATAGAAGGTGGACGGATCACATTTCAATCCCCCTAGTTGATGCTGAAGGAGCAATTATTCCTGAACAGGAGGCCATGTCAGATAAGGAGTTTGAGGAAGCACTTCAGGCTGGAGAATTCAATGAGCCTCCTCTGCTCAAAGGCAAGAATGTTCAAATCCGAGAACCAATTATGGATCTATGTAGCAGTTCAGATGAGGAGATTCTCTCCGAAGGCCACCTAGAAAGCTACCAGGAAATCTGGAAGCTGGTACTTCTAGAGCAGAGAAACACGCAGATGATGAGGCACAAAGTGCTGAATATTTACGTGCTGAGCAGATTGATCCCATGGATGGGGGCTCAGGTGCTGAGCAAGTAGTTAGCTCTCCGCAAACTGCTGACGAAGGACCATCTGCTAGCATAGTTGAAGCAAATCCTGAGGAAGGTGCTGATACTAATAATCCTTCCGCTGCTGAGATTGAAGAAGATGAAGGTTTCATCCCCACTTGCTTCTCCGAGTCCGATTCCGATGGAGAACTTAAGGATGTTTATAATGCGAAGACCCTGAGGAAGATCTCCACTGAGTGTAGTAATCAACTTTGACAGCCATTCAATGAACTTCCCGGTCCCAGATTCAAGTTGAGGAGGTTCTCCCAGTGGTGTGCTGAGATATCAATAGACGAGCATGTAAACTTCGATTTTGAATTTTTTGGACGAGAGATTGAAGAGTTTGTTGAGATGATGGTTGAAAATGAGATAGAGGAAGTTTTTGCTGGAGAATTAGAGGAAGGAACTGAAGAAGGAGATATATTGGGACACGAGTTAAGGCGATGAAAGAAATATGATTATATTTCGCGAGAGCTCTGCGTAGAGGAAAGAGAGTTGATGATGGCGTGGAAAGGTCTGAATTTCTGGAGACGTGAGGAACAATGGGCAAATAATTGGATGGATCAATCACCTTGTGCCAATCAGTACCATGATAAGGCCGTCCTTGCCAGACTTCAAATCATCAAGGCTCACCGATGAGCAACTTCTTCTCATTCCTTGCCGAAGTCTACTTTCGCTCCGGATGGCTTATCTAATGCTCACATTCAACTATCCAAGTGTCAAGCCAGAGCAGCTGTTGAATATAAGAGACGTCAAGCTGAATACACAAAGATTAAGGAGGCACAACTGCAGGCTCGATTAGTCGCTATCCGAGAGGAAGAAGACCGCGAAGCTCAAAAGCTTGAGATGATCAAGTATCGCAATAGAAATGAGGAATTGCAAGCTTATGTGTTGGCACTAGATCAAGAAAAAGCATGGATGCTAGAGGAAGCTGAAAGGGTTGCTGCTGAAGCAGAATATCTGAAGGGTATCGAAGAGGCAGTGCATATGCTAGTCACTACCAATAGAGTTCATTCTGCTGAAGAAGTAACCATAGATGAACCCATGGAAGAGATCTCTATCTCTTCTATTAGGAGTCGAGCAATGATTATCCCTACCACCTCTTCATTCTTTGCTACTCCGGTCAGCTCTCACGACTTCCCAATTTATCTAAATTCCGTGGTTCAGATGGCGGTTCAAAGTGTTGTCTCCACCATGTCTGAGAGAATGGTGATGGAAGCGACAAACATAAGTAGAGAGATTGCCACCGTTAAGACCGATGTCACTACGGTCAAGAACGACGTTTCTTCAGTTAAGGCCATTGTCCAAGAAGTAAAGGAAGATGTAGCAGAGCACAAGCAGCAGATGGAACTTAAAGTTAATACCTTCTCCTCCACTTTTTTGGATGCAATCAAAGAGGGGGAAACAAAGAGGATTGCTGAGGCTGCTGAGAGGAAGAGAGCAGAAGAAGCTCGAGCTGCTGCTAAGGAAGAGAAGAGAAGAGCTCTGGAAGAGCTAAGGCAGTAAGAAATGGAACTGAAAATCAAGATGCTGGAAGAAGAAAATGAAAGGATTGCTAACGAGCTAGAGATGGAGGCTGTTGAACGTATGGCAAGCAAATAATTTATGGACAAATTTGTGCAGCTAGCATCAAACAAATTCGACGATTTTGACAAGTTAAAGAAGCCTGCTCCAGACTCTTGATTACGTTCCCTTGGTATCTTATTTCGTCTCAGTCTATCATTTTTCATTGTACTTGTAATGAACAAATCACATGAATGAAAATTGATCAGACTTAGACAATTCCTCATTGTCAATCTCTTATTTTTACTGCGTGTTCTAGTTGAAATACACTATCTGTGTATTCAACACATCTGCATCTTGATGACAATTATATTTTGAGATTGGTAAAGTAAATTGCTTGCTGATTTATTTGGGTGCTAGAATTTCTAGCATATTACCTTTGCAACACTTACTTATATATTTAAACGAAAACATTTCCCAGCATATTTTGAGGGGGAATTTTTTTCAATCATTTTGCTAAAGACTTTAAGTGGATAAAATTCTGAGATAGTTTGTCTAGCTAAAATATTGTAATCCTCAGATTTCTATCTACTGAGTCTCAGCAATCGATAGTAGGCTTTGATCGCACCAAAAAGTGGGAAATTGTTGGGAATTATTTTTATAATTCTCCCTTTAGGATCAAATTTGTAATAGGTTTTGTTGAATCAAAGCCTTAGTCTTTGGTCGATCATTGCTGAATTCTAGTTAGTCTAGCATATATTGTAATGTCCTATATATGCCAAGTATTGAGTTGTAATAGACTAGCTTGCTAGAAGATCTCTCAGCAGACATCGAAGAATGTTATTTGCTATAGCAAAATTCTAAGGAGATAGCATTTGCTAACATCCAACAGATCATCGCTAAAGTCACTAGCAATCAAGTGCTGAAAAGAATGATTGCTAAGGCGTTAGCAATTATATACTAGAAGGAGAGACTGCTAAAAGGTACATACTCAGCAGTCGAAAGAAGATTAGCAGATTGCTGAAGGAGTCAACATTTGCTAGCTTATAGCAGATTGCTAAAGATAGCAATCAGAAACCAAAGGAATTAAATGCCTAACTTTGTTTAGGTGTCAGCAGTCAGATACATAACCAGCAGAATGCTAAGGATACTCATCTAGCAGACCGTGTTAAAGGAGCTTAGCAGAGCGAGATGGTCAAGAGCAAATGCCGTATTCCCGTTCTGACAAAAGTACACACGAAGGACAATACTTTCCCGAAGTAGTTCGGAAAGTACTGTACGAAGCCAAAAACAAATTGAAAAGTCTAACCACTCTTGGACGAAGGAGCCGTTGTGTCTAACGGATATGGAGATTCAAAGTTTGAATCTCCAACTATAAAACACAAGTCCGAAAGTGAAAGACAACTACTGCTTCTATCACTACCGATATTCGCAAACATCCTAAGTGTGAGATTCCTTCGACAAAGAGAACAAGTGAAAAGTAGTTAGTTCAGAGCACGAGATAAAGAGTATTCAAACCTCTCAACAAGCACGATTGTCTGATGGCTGCTATTTCTAACAGATTAATTATAATAACAGCGGCAAATAAATTTGTAAACCCTAAGGTTATCGATCCAGGGGAATTGTA
>JAPKLW010005358.1:0-21370 GCA_026898455.1 Plectranthus barbatus
AAACAAGGCTAAAAATATTCTAAGTCTTGAGCTACCAGCTGACCAGCCAGTCGCCAGTCAGCTGAGTACGCAGAGTGCAAGTTGACTTACCAGCTGACAAGGTCCCAGTCAGCTGAGTAACCAGTAGAGTGCAAGAAACGATTAACCATATTTTCTGCTGCCAAGTTATACCCTGATAATCCGGGACCAACATAGCATTTATTCAGATTGATTGTTTACCCTAGAATTGGTGTCTCTTTATATTTACTTTTCAAAACCCTTTAATTTTAGTCTTGTCATCTTTAAATTTCAAAACCAAAACCTAATTTTCTATCTACTTAAACAATAAATCTCTGAACTATAGTTAGTATATGAGACATTTTCGTTGCAAAATTCCTCTGGGTTCGACTACCTCTGGGTATCTTATAAATTTATTTGCCACTCTATTAGCAATTAATCTGCGAATTTTGTGGTGATAAGTGACATCTTAAGATTTTACTTACAAGTTGATCTCGGATAACCTGTCTAGAGAATTGAAGCTCAAGTACATGGGCTATTGTAGCTCTGTTGAAATCTGGAAGGACTTGGTGGCTACGTATGGCAAGGTGGAGTGAACTAACAGTTGTGATCTTATGAAAGATCTTGTTTACAAAAGAATGGCTGAGGGTAGTTCGGTGACATTACATGTGATGATGATGGATAACACCATGAATCAGTTTACACATATAGGTGGATGTATCAGTGATTGGGCCAAGATCGATATAATCTTGAACTCATTACCATTTTCTTTCTATAACATTAAGAAGGATGTAGCTGGGAGAAATGAGTATACTTTTAAAGATTTGCTTACTGATCTCTTGGCAGAACAGTCTTTCGTACCTTCATGGCATTCTGAGTTATCGGATTTTGTACATAGTCTAAACACATTGAAAAATGTGGTCAATGACCAGTATAGAAATTTGATTGTACGAAGTAGACTTGATAGGAAGTCAAGGGAGATGAAGATGGCTGTTGTCACTTCAAGCAAGAACGCATGTGGAAGTAAAGGACAAAGTACGCCATTTGCATTTGTAACGGAAACATGTTTAACATCTGTTTCTACCCATTCGTGGGTAGTGGATACTAGAGCTACTGATCATATTTGTTAAACTTTGCAGGGGTTCACACCGAGGATGGTGCTAAAGAATGACGAGATTACCATCTCAATGGGGAATGCAGCACGAGTGAGTGTAGCTTCTATTGGAAATGTCACCTTGAACTTTGATGATTCTAGTTCAACTTTGAGAGACGTTTTATATGTGCTGGATTTTCGGCAAAACCTTATTTCAGTTTCCAAACTTTTTGTTGACAGATATTCAATAATTTTTTATAGTGGTGTTTCTATCATTGCTAATAACGATGTTATCTATCGTGTAATGCTAAATAACTCTCTCTATGTTGTTAACTGTCATCATAACACTTCCGCGAATGTTGCATGTAACTCATCTGAGAATTGATAATCCTAGAAAGAGAAAACTTACTTCTTCTGATGAGGATCTTACATATCTCTGGCACTTAAGATTGGGTCACATCAACTTGAAGCGGATTCTGCGACTTGCAGATGACGGTACATTGGACTTAGTCCGGCCTGTACCTTATCAAATCTGCAAATCCTGCATCGAGCGAAAGATGTCTTCTAGGCCTTTTAGGGCTAGTCAGTCTCAAGCAAAGGATGTGTTGGAATTGATCCATTCTGAATTATGTGGGCCCATGTCCACACAGACTCATGGATGGTTGATCGCTAAAATTATTAACAACTTAGCTGAGCTAACAATATATCAATAAATAAAGATTATCGATCCCACAGGGAATGAAATACCGAACCATCCTAAGTACTGAACTATAGTTTCTCAGGAAATTGTTTGAGGCGATCAAATTCAAAAGGTTTTGGTAACATTAACTTGTACAATTTAAAGAAACAATAATCTTCAAAATATCAATTAAAAACCAGACAGAAAACTTCACGGGATTTCAAGCAAATTCAAAGATACAGATTCTAGGGATTTATCACTATCCTTCCTGACATGCAACAATTAAATCGATCAAATACCAATTTAATTCCTTGAAGATGGAAATTAGAAAAGTATTGTAAATTTCTGTATTGGACAATTCACAAAGTAGTATCCAAATTCCTTTACCCTGTTGGTCTTAAGAAAGAATTAAATAATCCATCAACTGTTCTTCAAAATCAGAGTCTTGGATGAACACATTAACAATCCATCAACTGTTCTTCAAACTCCAAAAATAATTCAAACATAAACTTCTGCCTTGGAATAATAATCTACTCTGAAAATAAGGTGTCTAACCCTAAAAAGTTGAACTAAAGTGTTTATATAGGTGTACAATTAATCCCCACAAGGTATAGAATTAAAAAAGGAAGGAAATAGCCAAAAATACAATTTTCTCTCCAAATTCATTTCCACATCGACCGAGTTAGAAGCCACGTCGGTCGATGCGCACTTCAACTCAAAATCCTCTGCCTCAACATGCCACGTCAGCATCAACCTACCACGTCGACCGACACAGAGCTCGCGTCGTTCAACGTGGAGCTCCTGCATCGACCCTACCGAAGTCATTGTCGGCTTCCCCGTCGACTGCTCATGTCAATCGACACAAGCCTTGTGTCGGTCGAAACAGAGCAAAAAACTCCAACATCTTCCTTGTCTCAAATTTATCCACTTTTCCTACAAAAATACACCATAAAACACAACCTCTACACCAAAACACTACAATGTACAATTAAACATGAAAATCACGCAATTAGAACATTAAATGAGCTAGAAACTGATTGATAAAGTCGGCAAAAAAACGAACTTATCAACTCCCCCAAACTTAAACCGTTAATCGCCCTCGATTAATCCACAGTTAGAAAACCCAATCAATTCCAGAAAAAGAGTGTAAAATGCCTCACAAGCCTCTAAACCGTCTAAGTTACAATCATCCACATATAATGCACAATCAAGACCACAACCAAACAATCAAATTATCAAAGGGGAACCCCACACGGAATATTGTTGTTTTCACTCATCCCTCAAGTGTTTAGGTTGTGTAACATCACTCAAAATCAAGGGCAATGCGCACTTACCATATGTTTAACAAGTTTCTCATCTCTCCACTGCTAAAATAGTGCAATAAATCGAGTAATCAAATAGGTCTTTTATTAGGTTGTAATGTTGCTTCCTAAGGTAGGTGGTATGTTTTTAGGCTAAGTGACTCAAATTCTCAATTAAAACTCTCTTAATCCAACTCTCACTATGACCAAACCACACCATATTGATTTTTCACTCAACCACTTCCTTTTCGTTCCCATTTTCTTCCTTTTTTTTCAAACATGTTTCTCATCTTTTACTCTTTTTTTTTCTTTTATTCAACACTATGCTAGTGAACTTAATAAAAAATAAAGATGATTCACTTCTAGTTCACCTTATTTCCACCTTTTTTTTTTCATTATTCACAACTCACATTCTTCCTTTTTTTTCACACAAAACCACAAGACCCGTTTTTTGTTTGCACTTAATTCATACCCCTCTCGCTCATTACCATTTTAAACAAAGAAATCAATCACACGGCTCAAAAGGGCTACAAGTGGAGATTTTTAAGGCTAGTGTACAGGACTTGGGCTAAGAAAGAACATGCCTAAGATCATATTACCCTATTATCACACTTGTGCAACCTGGAGAGAGAAACAAGTCAAATTCTAGAAGATTATTGCATACGCACCATGTCACACATCAACAGAAAATTTTAGGCTCAAAACACACTTGGGTTAAATTTTTGTTCCCCCTCAACAATCATCAAGTTCGATCTTAGACTAACATGCACTTAACACGTATCAGAAAGCACTTATCCACTCCTATCATCGGCTACCTTATCACACAGATTTTCAAGTCACAGTCCACGAATCAACCAATCATCAATCACAGTCATAAAGTAATAGGGAGGACTTAGTTCAAATCTCAAGCCAACAATAATCAAAAGTTCTGACTGCCCTATGTTCAAGCGTGAATGCAATGCAACAAAACTCAACTAACATGCTAAAGCAGTAAATCGAATAAGTTCCAAGGTAGTAAAAATCAACAATAACATAAAAATCTAATAAAAACAGTACATAACAGGATAAAACAAGTTTTACAACCTATGCCGTCATCCCCCCAAACTTATTCAACAGAATGAAGAATAAGTTTGAAAATTGAACTAGGGAAAGTAAAATTGTACCTCACTGGCCATCCTGGCCATCTTGATCATCCTCAAACTCCCCCTGAGCTCTGCGATAGTGGACTCTGCGGTGACGGGCATAGACTTTCTCGGGCTGGTCCTCGGCTGGCGACAGCAGCTACTGCATCTGAGTCTCAATGTGCCCAAACTGGTAATAGACATCCTAGCTGAACTGAGTGCTCGAAAAATGCTCCAGCTCCGCTGTGACTCTCTCGGCGGCCTGCTGCTGCATATACTCGTACATCATCGTCAGGTCAGGACCGGAGGAGGAAGTGCCCCCCGTAAGATTGCTCGAAGAACCGTTGGGCCCCCAGAGTGGGACCTCATCATCCCTTTGGCCTCCCTCGGCCCATCGCCTCTCAGCCTCAGTTCTCTCTGCCTCTGCTCGCTCGACAGCTGCTCTCTCTACTGCAGCCCTGGTCCATTGCTCCTGCTCGGCGATCTGGGTCGCGACCTCATCGGGTGTCAGTACCCAGTTGTCCGGCTGGACTCCTACTCGGTGCAAAAGGTGGCTCTAAGGTGCTACCCTATTTGCCGGGATCATCAAAGCAAGGTGGGTCGGGATGTGCATAAACAAATTCTCCTTGAAATCCAGATCGGTCACATGGGTGAGAGGTGTGTTCTGCAGTGGGAATTTGTCTCTGGTAGCCATCATGAGGGCAAAACGTGGACCCTCGACCAGCATAGTCCTCTGAATCAAATGATTGACCTCCAAGAAATGTCGTCCATAAGCTAGGCGGAGATCGTTAGTAGGAAAACATAGGGAATGGGCAATGGGGATGATCAGACCACCCCACCAAATGTCTCCCCTCTTAGCATTGATCTGCCAGGCCAAATTGTCCATAAAACAATTGTCCATGTTGACTTGGTGACCCGCGAGCATGAAATATAGTACGTGAACCTCCTCTTGCCGCGCTTTCACGCTCTCATGCCGGCCAAAAATACTGGTCCCCAACCATCGTAAGATGTATCTGAACACCGGGTTGTCTAAATGGGAGGCCTTTATGTTGCCCATATCAAATTTATCAACGCCAACTGGAGCAAGAGCAGATATGTCCCAGCACATCTTAGCACAACTGGGCAGCCAAATATTGCATCAAGCTGAGACCGAGTCAGGTTGTGCCTCTTATTCATCAGCTGGAAGGTAATCTTAGTGGGCTCTAGGCGTCTCCCCTCACTCGACCAAACCTTGGTTGTGGCCATGAACTCTCTAGTCAGGGTGGAGTAAGTAGGTCACTCGTTGTTGATCATGGAATCCCAACGAATGCGGCGGAACAAGGCTTGAACATCATCTTAAATTCCCACCTTCCTCATAGTCTCGGGGTCCAAGAAGAGATTAGCCTTGACTGGATAGGTAAGCAGCTCATCATACCGCTCTTCCTCAGCAGAATTCTCAAACACCGGCTCATAATCAACAGGACCTGCAAGACAAAAAATCCCAATTCAACACCAAGCAATTTAAGCTATTTTCCACACCAAATCAAGTGCCCATGTAAAATTGACAATCAAATAATGCAATTGACACTTAATTGTACCCAAAATAATCCACCAAACTCTAAAAATTTGACCTTTTCCAAAAATTCCCAAAATGGACATGAACTAGTCAAAACCAAGTAAAAAATTGAGCCCTAATTACACAAATTCCATAATCTCAAAGCAATGAATCATGACAAGGTATTCATATTGACTAAACATGCAATCCATATTGAATGATTCAATCAAACAAGTACCCAAATCATCAACTCAATCAAAACCATAACTAAGGTACATACATGGTTCAAATTGAATTTAGACATGGATAAACACTTAAATCTCAACAAGAATAGAAAGGATTGAGTTAGAGATCATACCTGCCATTGGAGAGAAGAGATAGAAAATTTTTGTATTTAATCTTCAGACCCGCGCAGCAATCCGCTCTGTTTCGATCGATGCCTGCTCTGCGTCGGTCGATGCATGGGGTATTTTTAAATTTTTTTTATTATATAAATAAATATTAAGCTGAAAAATACCTCGACATAAACTCTACCTTGCCCGAGACGCGTGTGTCGACCGACACACGAGCTGCGTCAGTCAACGCGGAAGCTTCCGTGCATCGACTGTCCTGGCCTCCACGTCGGTCAAAACAGAGCCATGTTGCACGAGATTTTCTAAGCTACAATGAAAAAACTAAGGCAGAATATAACCAACTCAAAAATTCAAAACTAAAACTACCCTAACCTTCAATAAAACTTAAAGAACTCAATCTAACTCACAAAAAGGCCATAAAATCATTGGGTTATCTCCCAACAATTGCTTGATTTAATGTCTCTAGCTTGACATTACCTCTTCTTATGGCCAATCCAAGTAAAAAGTGTCCACAACATAGATTTGCATGGGACTGTAATATCTCTTCAATCTTTGGCCTTAACTTTAAATGTTGTGCCATCTTGACCTGCTAGCTCAACAACACCATTCGGAAAGGCACTCACAACAGTGTAGGGGCCTGTCCACTTTGACTGAAGTTTCCCGGGCATGAAGCGAAGACAGGAATTGTATAGAAACACCTTATCATCTGAATTGAACACCAGTGAGTGAATCTCTTGATCATGAAACCTCTTGGCCCTTGTCTTGTAGATCACATTGTTCTCATAGGCCTCATCTTCGAAATCCTCCAATTCGTTCAAAGACATAACTCTACTTCCAGCAGCATGTCTCCAGTCCACGTTGAGCTCTTTCAATGCCCACCAAGCCTTGTGTCCATCTCTACAGGCAAGTGACAGGATGTACCAAAAACAAGCTGATAAGGAGTCATACCAATGGGAGTTTTGTAGGCAGTGTGATAAGCCAACAGTGCATCATCCAAATTGATTGCCCAATCTTTCTTCTGCTTGACAGTCTTCTCCAAGATTTGCTTGATTTCTCGGTTGGATAGCTCAGTCAGTCCATTCCCTTAAGGATGGTACGGTGTAGTGAATCGATGCATAACTCCATACCTTGCAAGAAGGGAAACAAGCAATTTGTTAAGAAAATATGATCCCCCGTCACTAACTAAGGCTCTCGGTGCTCCAAAGCGAGTCATAAGCTTCTGCAGGAAGTTGACCACAACTCTTGAGTCATTGGTGGTGGTCAGAATGTCCTCCACCCATCTAGAAACATAGTCCACTGCAAGAAGAATGTAAGCGAAACCTCGGGAAGGTGGGAATTGTCCCATGAAATAAATCCCCCAGACATAAAAAATTTCAACCTCTACCACGGGGGTTTGTGGCATCTCATCGCTCTTGGAAATGTTGTCAGTCCTCTGGCAACGATCATAACCAGTAATCCAGCCACAACAAGTCTCGTGGATAGAGGGCCAATAGAATCCACTAGCAAGTATCTTGAAGGCAGTGCGGTTGGCCCAATGATGACCACGTGTAGGAGAAGAATGACAAGCTTCGTAGATCTGCCACCACTCGGACTGGGGGACGTAGCGACAAATAAGGCCATCAGCACATCGGCGCCACAAGTAAGGATCCTCCCAATAGTAGAATCATAAATCTCTCAAGAACTTCTTCCAAGCATAGAGGGAACTGTCTGGAGGAAGAGCACCAGTGGCAAGGTTGTTTGCTTAGTCGGCAAACAACGACGTCTTGGACTCAAGCATGGCCCCAAATCTTTGATATAGCACATTTGCTCATCGGGAAAGGTCTCCCGAATCATCGACTCTTGCTCATCCGCCTCAGATGAAGGCTCAAAACGTGATAAGTGATCAGTATCACATTCTTGCTCCCCTTTCGATCCTTGATCTCCACAACAAACTCTTGAAGCAGCAAGATCCATCAAATCAACCTCGGCTTGGCATCCTGCTTAGAAAACAAATATCTAATAGCAGCGTGGTCAGTATAAACAACAGTTTTTTACCCTATCAGGTAGGACTGAAATTTATCAAAAGCATAAACAACTGCCAACATCTCATTCTCAGTGGTGGTGTAATTGCACTGTGTCGGATTCATACTCTTGCTAGCATAGTGGATCACATGGAACTGCTTCCATTCAATTGGCCAAGAACTGCCCCCACGACATAGTCACTGGCATCACACATCAAGACAAATGGACCACTCCGATCCGGAGAAGTAAGAACCAGAGCGGTGACTAAGGCTTTCTTCAACAGCTCAAAAGCTTGCAAGCAATCAAAATCAAAAACAAAAGACACATCTTTTTCCAACAAATTACATAACGGCCTAGAAACTTTGGAAATATCCATGATGAATTTCCAGTAAAACCCGGCATGGCCGAGAAAACTCCTCACTCCTTTGACATTGTCCGGCGGTGGCATCTTCTCAATTGCAGTAACTTTGGCTCGATCCAACTCCAATCCCCCAGCTGACACTCAGTGTCCAAGGAAAATCCCCTCACACACCATAAAGTGGCACTTCTCCCAGTTCAAGCAGAGATTGGTCTCGGTGCACCTCTCCATAACGGTAGTTAGATTCTGCAAGCAAGTGTG
The DNA here is from genome assembly GCA_026898455.1 of Plectranthus barbatus. NCBI lineage: Eukaryota > Viridiplantae > Streptophyta > Magnoliopsida > Lamiales > Lamiaceae > Plectranthus > Plectranthus barbatus. The sequence goes on from JAPKLW010005358.1 coordinate 8,699, forward strand.
AAATGAACAACCAAAAACAGAGAAGTTATCCATGAATACCTCTATAATGTCCTCAATCAGATCATGAAAGATGGCCATCATGCATCTCTGAAAAGTTGTCGGGGCATTGCAAAGGCCAAACGGCATCCTCCGGTAAGCAAATACACCATATGGGCAGGTGAAGGCTGTCTTGTGCTGGTCCTCTGGTGCAACTGCTATATGACTGTAATCTGAATAGCCATCTAGAAAACAATAGAAGTGGTAACCGACAAGTCTATCTAACATATGATCAATAAAAGGGAGTGGAAAATGATCCTTGCAAGTGGCAGCATTCAGAGCTCTGTAGTTGATGCCGAACCGCCATCCTGTAACTGGTCTGGTGGCCACCTCTTCTCCATCATCATTCTTGACAATCTTCATCACTCCTTTCTTTGCAACCACCTGAGTGGGACTCACCCACTTGCTGTCTGAGATGGGATAGATCATCCCATGGTCAAGAAGCTTCAGTACGTCTTTCTTCACTACCTCCTGCATGATTGGGTTCAGCCGTCTTTGTGCTTGCCTCTTGGGTTTTGCCTCCTCTTCTAATATGATCTTGTGCATGCAAAAGGAAGGGCTGATCCCTTTGATATCTCCAAGTGTCCAGCCAATTGCAAACTTGTGTTGCCTCAGAACTCGGAGTAGCTTGTCCAACTCAACCTGCGTAAGAAAAGAAGATACAATCACATGATAGGTGTCATTTGGACCAAGATAAGAATACTTGAGATGAGAAGGAAGTGGTTTTAGGTCTAAAACAGGCGGATTGGAGATAGACATCCCTGCCCTTGCCTTCACGTCGACTGAGATAGCTTCTGTGTCGACTGATATGGGTGATTTTGGGCAAATCCATTTTCCACGTCTCGTTGTTTCGACCAATTTGACTTTCACATCGCCCAAGCTGCTCGCATCGACTGGGACAGACCTGGCATCGACCGAGATGGATCTAGAAACCGCGTCAACCGATTTGGCTTTCGCGTCGAGCGAAACAGAGCCTTTTCCACATTTTTCCTTCACTTTTTGGTCAAATCTAGCTGGTAGTTTCTCCATTTTGAGTTCTTTATGCCTAGGCACTTCTTCAAACACATCCAGCTCTAAAACCAGGTTCTTAATCTCTTCATCAGCAGTATCCAAATCTGTAGATGAGAAGAGACAATGTAGTAAACAGATTTCCAGAAAGTCAGGGTCAGATTTAACAGAAGAGAAGGGAGAAGAAATCACTGGTTCAAAGCAATTAATCATATGGCACTCCTCTTGGTAGCTTCCATCTTCATGCTTCTGCATGGACTTGAAAATAGAGAATGTGACAGATTCATCATTCACTCGGAAAGTCAGCTTCCCATCCCTAATATCTATCAGTGCTCCTCCAGTTTTCAGGAATTGTCTCCCCAAGTTGAGAGGGATATTCTGATCTTCCTCCATGTCCAACACAACAAAGTCCGCCGGGATGATAAAATCTCTTACCTTCACCAACACATCTTCAACAATCCCCTTAGGGTAAGTCACTGATTTGTCTACCATCTGGATCGAGATTATGGTTGGCTTGATGCTTCCAATTGCCAACCACCTAAAAATAGACAAAGGCATAAGATTAATAGATGCACATGAATCACTAAGTATCTTGGCAAAAATCTATCCACTAATGATGCAAGGAATTGTGAAAGAACCGGGATCCTCCCTCTTGAGCGGCATCTTCTTCTGAATAACAACACTGCACTCTTCAAACAGATTAACAGTCTCATGCTCCAGGAACGGCCTTTTCTGAGAAACCATGCCTTTCAAGAACTTGATGTAACTGGGCATCTCTCGCAGGGCTTTAACTAATGGAATATTGATGTGCACTCTCTTCATGTGCTTCAGAAAACATGTGTACCTCTCATTCATTTTGGATTTGGCAAAGCGCTACAGATACGACATCGGGGGCCTCTTGACTAGCGGGGCTGAGGTATGCATCGACCGAGATGGGCCCATGTTGGTCTACAAGTCCTTTTGTGCGGCGGTCTGATAAGTTAGGATTTTCATCAACTTATCTTGTAGTTCTTTGACTGATTGTGTAGTGTTTAGGTCATTTTGTGTTTGTTTTTGTGCATGAGTTAGTTTCTTACTTGCAATGCCGTGTTTGATGAATCGTGCAGGTTTCTAGTCGACAAACAGAAGAGTCAAGGATTCAGTGACCGAGACCTCGTCGATCGACGAGGGCCCTTAGTCGATCGACGAAGCGTGATGTTGTCCAGCGATCGACGGAGCAGAAATGGAGACCCCGTCGACCGAGTCTATTCAGACGCAATCAACGAGGCGGAAAGAGGAGACGCGATCGACTGAGATTGGACGCGGTCGACGTGCAAGCGGGAAGTCCTGTTTCTCATATTATTTGGAGATAGATGCATATCTAATCCAAGATAATGCTAGATACATCTTTCACTATTATAAATACTCATGTATAATTCGTTTTTCAGTGTGCGTACATGTTTTTAGAGAGAGAATATTAGAGTTTGAAGAATCTTTAGAGTTTTTATGTTTTTGAAGACAAGTTTCTACGAGAAGACTACGGATTCCAGTTTTTATGCAGTTCAGGTTGTATTTTTCTTTGATGAATATTACCATGAATATGTGTAACTAAATCTCTTCTCAGATTCTAGGGTTTCGAACTATCTATGTATACATGTTTTGATTAATCGAATTATCTTCCCTTTCCCTTCGTAGTTTGTGAAATCTGGTTTTATTCTTAATCTTCAAGTATGTTGGCCACAACTTAGGATTACTAGTTGAATTCTAGAGACGTAACTGTAATAGTTTTCAATCGAAAGAGATTTTCACAATATAATTTGATTTCTTGTCATAACTGAATGAGTCTAATTATAGGAATAAATCTGTAGATCTTTTTGGAGTTAGTTAATTTATCTTGAGACCGAACGGAGATAGGTAATTGACTAATCTACTTTATGAATTGTCAGACAAAGAAGTTCGTAATAATTTTCTGATGTTTCACTACGAAGCGGAATTAAACTTGGGAATTAATCGATTTATTCATACATGTCATACTTGATAGGTAGATATCCCTAGGATCTATGTTTCTCATATTTGATTTCAAAAGCTATTTAATTTTCCTGTTCAGTTTTCGATTCCAAAGATTACGATTTCCAAAACAATCAAAACCTTTTTCATCTGATTTTCCTAATCAATACTTTCAAGAACGCCTGGCCTAGTACTTCAAGGTTATTCGTTACTTCTTTCCCTGAGGGATCGATAATTTTATCTTTGCCGCTGTATTATTAGCTCTGCTAAGTCGCAGTTAAATAATATTGCGATCAAATTTTGGCGCCGTTGCCGGGGAAGGAATAGAATTAATCTTACTATTAGATCTGTGATTGAATTATTGCTTTAGGTTGTAAATTTTTGTGTTTTAGTACCGTTTTTCAAATTTTTCGTACGCACGTCGATCGACGAACACCCTCAATCGATCGACGAAGTGGATTCTTTACGTCGATCGACGAGGGGTCTTACGCGATCGACGCTTATCTGTTTTTCCAAATTTTTGTTTCAGTTTGTTTTATTTTTCGATTTCTTCACACTACCTCCTTTGCTGTACAGGTAGTGCATGAGTACAAGAGCCAGACGAAAGGACCCACTCTACTATCATCCAGACATTGAAGCTACTTGTAGAAAAATCCGGAGAAACAAGCGTGCTCAGGAAAGTTCGAGCAGTCACACTATGGAAGACAACGTACCACCGCCTCCGCCAGTGCTAACTGCAGAGGAGCAAGCTTTGCTTCTCCAAGAAATCCAAGCCATGAGGGCGCAGATCCAACAATATGAACTCGAGAGGAACAATCCAAATGGAAGGGATCTTCGCCATAACCCGCTGTTTGAGGACAATCCCGACAATGGAGAGGAAGACAATCAGGACCCTCCCCCGGAAGAGTCTGACGATGAGGAGGAGGAAGAAGAAACCATGCAGAATCGGTACAAACCTCGGTTCAAGGAGACAGATTTCAAGATTGGCATCAATGCCAATAACTTCGAACTGAAGACTGGATTGGTACAGATGGTGCAACAAAACCAATTCGGAGGAAGAGCTATCGAGGATCCCTATGCGCATTTGGACAAGTTCATCATGCTCTGCAATACGGTAAAAATTGGAGGAGTCAGCAAGAGTGCCATCCGAATGCGTCTGTTCGCATTCTCTCTGAGGGATAAGGCACAGTCATGGTTCACCGCGCTGGACAAAGGAAGCATAAGTACGTGGAATGAACTGAGAAACGAGTTTCTAGGGAACTTTTTCCCTCCGAATGTGATTCGGCAAAGACGGAAAGAGATCATCAGGTTCGCTCAAAGACCTGATGAAAGTTTCAGTGAGGCATGGGATAGATTCAAGGACCTGCTGAGAGCCTGTCCCGGACATGGTTTTCCACCTGGAGAACAAGCTGAAGCATTTTATGAAGGGCTCAATGACAAAACAGCAAAACTGGTGGACACCACACTTGGAGACACAATCATGACGAAAAGTGGAAAGAAGGCCATGGAGTTCTTCCAAAAGATGGCTAATAACACTCAAAGGTGGTCCACAAGCCGAACTCGGCCAGTGAAAGCTGTGGAGAAAGTGGTGGAAAAAGCTGTGGAGAAAGTTGCCGAGCAACCAGACTTGGCAGCCGAGCTGAAAAAGCTCAGAGAAGAGTTTGCTAACTTAAAGCAAGAGAAAACGGTTGCTGCAGTTGATGCAGTACAAGGGCCGATCGAGGAAAACAACGTTGATGTGAACTACATTCAAAGGGGTGGTTATCAAAACAATTACCGCGGAGGATTTCAGCAACACAATCAGCATCATAACCAGCCCTATGCCTTCAACCATGCAAGGAATCATCCTGGATTCTCTTATGCAAATCCACAAGCTGCAGAGCAACCACCGCCAGGGTTCGCCGTACAAAACGGAGAAATAGTAGAGAAGAAGAAGCCAAATCTCGAGGAGATATTGGCCAAATTCATGGAAGGTTCCACAGATACTGTGACAAAGCTGAAGCAAGAAATTTTTGGGGTAAACACAAAAGTCGATCAGGTGCAAAAACACGTGAAAATCATTGAAAATCAAGTCAGCCAGAATGCCGATGCCCTAGGAACCAAACACAAGCCGGGGCAACTTCCGAGCAACACTCAGGTCAATCCCAAGAATCAGAACCAGAGGAATCAAGTGAACGCTATCACTCTGAGAGGGGGCAAGACCTATGAAGGGCCTGAACAACCAGAGAAAGACGCCCGAGATGAAGAAGAAGCCGAAGAGGAGGCAGAACCCGCCAAAGACAACGCTCCGTCGATCGACGAAGCATCCTCGTCGATCGACGAGGCCTCAAAAGGATCGTCGATCGAGCCAGATCAGACTCGATCGACGGCTGCTCCTCAACCACCAATGAAGAAACCGCCTCTGCCGTTTCCGCAGCGGTTTGCCAAGAGCAAGATGAACGAAAGATATTCACGATTTCTGGAGACAATGAAGAAGGTGCATATTAACATTCCATTGGTAGAAGCTCTTCAAGAGATGCCCGGGTACATCAAGTTCCTGAAAGACATGGTCGCCCAGAAAAGACCGTTCTTGGAGCATGAAACGGTCAACCTGTTCGAAGAATGTAGCGCTATCATCCAGAAAAAGATGCCAATCAAGAGAGAAGATCCAGGCTCTTTCACAATCTCATGTATCATTGGAGGTGAGACCTTCGGAAATGTCCTTTGTGACTCGGGGGCATCAATCAATCTGATGCCGCTTTCAATCTTTAAGCGGCTAAAGATCGGTAGCATCAAGCCCACCACAATATCACTGCAGATGGCTGATCGGTCAGTCACCTACCCGAAGGGCATTGTTGAAGATGTGCTGGTGAAGGTGAAGGATTTCATTATCCCAGCCGATTTTGTGGTACTCGACATGGAAGAGGATCAAAATATTCCTCTAATCCTCGGAAGACCGTTTCTGAAAACCGGAGGGGCGTTGATCGACATCCGAGACGGCAAGCTGACGTTCCGAGTGAACAATGAGTCAGTCACGTTCTCAATCTACAAGGCTATGCAGAAGCACGACGATGGAAGCTATGCAGAAGAATGCCACATGATCAACTGCTTCAGTCCGGTAATGTCTTCCCCCTTCACTTGTCTGAAAAGTGAGGCGAATTTTCTAGAAAACTGTCTGCAACATTCCCTCTCCTCCTCTGAAAATCTGGATGAAGCCACTGAGGAGATCCTGAATCTAGTCATGGAACTAGATGTGTTCGAAGAAATTACCCGAGAGAAAGAGTTGAAAAGGGAGTCACTGCCGAGCCGCTTTAGGAAGCCTTCGTCGATCGAGGCTGCTGTCTCGTCGATCGACGAGAAGATCACCTCTTCGTCGATCGATGAAGACCCCTCGTCGATCAACGGCACCTCTGGACAGCCGATCTCCAGCTCCAATCCACCCATTCTGGAGCTGAAAACACTCCCAGCACACCTCAGGTATGCGTTCCTAGGCCCTGACAGCACTTACCCCGTTATCGTTTCTGCTCATCTTTCACAGGGGGAACTTGACAAGCTGCTGCAAGTTTTACGCACATACAAGTCCGCCATTGGATGGACCTTAGGAGACATCAAAGGGATCAGTTCTTCACTGTGCATGCACAAAATCATCCTTGAAGAGGATGCGAAACCAAAGAGACAAGCACAACGACGTCTGAATCCTATCATGCAAGAGGCAGTCAAGAAAGAGGTTCTAAAACTCCTTGACCATGGCATGATCTACCCGATCTCGGACAGCAAGTGGGTGAGCCCAACACAAGTAGTAGCCAAGAAAGGAGGAATGCAAATCGTGAAGAACGATGAGGGAGAGGAAGTCGCACAAAGACCAATCACGGGATGGCGAGTTTGCATTGACTACCGAGCCCTAAACTCCGCAACGTGTAAGGATCATTATCCTCTTCCTTTCATTGATCAAATGCTAGATAGATTATCTGGTTATCCTTTTTACTGCTTTCTTGATGGTTACTCATGATACAATCAGATAGCTGTGGCGCCGGAAGACCAACACAAGACAGCATTCACCTGTCCATATGGAGTATTCGCCTACCGACGGATGCCCTTTGGGTTAAGCAATGCACCGGCCACCTTCCAGAGATGCATGACAGCAATTTTCCACGACCTCATCGAGAAAATCATGGAGGTATTCATGGATGATTTCTCAGTTTTCGGTAGCTCATTCGATGTTTGTTTGCAGAACTTGGCTACTGTACTTGAGAGATGTGTCAAGACAAATCTATGCCTCAATTGGGAAAAGTGTCATTTCATGGTGAGAGAAGGAATTGTGTTGGGACATCGAGTGTCAGCCGAAGGATTGGAGGTCGATCAAGCCAAAGTGATAGCCATTGAGAAGATGCCACCACCGACAAACGTTAAAGCCGTCCGAAGTTTCCAAGGCCACGCAGGATTCTATAGGAGGTTCATCAAAGACTTCTCAAAAGTGTCCCGGCCCTTGTGTAACTTGCTGGAAAAGGATGTGTCTTTTGTTTTCGATGAAGACTGCCATCAAGCATTCGAGCAGCTGAAAGAAGCGCTAGTAACCGCACCAGTCCTGACCGCACCAGATTGGGACGAGCCTTTCACATTGATGTGCGACGCCAGCGACTATGCTGTTGGAGCAGCTCTGGGCCAAATGAAAGGAAGACTCTTCCATGTGATCCAATATGCCAGCAAAAGTATGAATCCAGCTCAGTGCAACTACACCACGACGGAAAAAGAGATGCTCGCGGTCGTGTATGCATTCGACAAATTCCGGCCTTATCTGATAGGCTCAAAGACAATTGTCTACACCGACCATGCAGCAATCAAGTACTTGTTTGCAAAACAAGATGCCAAGCCCAGACTGATTCGGTGGATTCTGTTACTACAAGAGTTCGACTTGGAAATCAAGGACAGAAAGGGAAGCGAGAACGTCATCGCCGATCATTTATCGAGACTCGAGCCAGTCAAGGGGGATGATCAAAAAGTGACAATCCGAGAGACATTCCCTGACGAGCAAGTCTATGCCTTGAGGGACATGAAGGAAATGTACGAATCCAAGACTCCATGGTACGCAGATTTCGCCAACTTCTTGGCCAGCGGCGTACTTCCCCCGGATTGCTCCCCGTATGCAAAGAAGAAGTTTCTGCACGATGTCAGATTCTACTATTGGGAGGATCCGTACCTGTGGCGCAGATGTGCTGACGGCGTCATCCGCCGCTGTGTGCCCCAGTCTGAGTGGCACAAAATCTTCGAGGCATGCCACTCAGCTCCAACCGGTGGACACCACTCAGCCAACCGGACTGCCTTCAAAATCCTTGCAAGCGGATTCTACTGGCCTTCCATCTACGAAGTCTGTCGAGGATGGATAACAGGATGTGATCGCTGCCAGAGGACCGGCAACATCTCGCGAAAGAATGAGATGCCACAGACACCGGTGATTGAAGTGGAGATATTTGACGTTTGGGGGATCGATTTCATGGGACCTTTCCCGAAATCGCAAGGATTCACATACATTTTATTGGCAGTTGACTATGTATCGCGGTGGGTCGAAGCCAGTCCAACAGCCACCAACGACTCCAAAGTCGTTATCAAGTTCCTGAAGAAACTGATGACAAGATTCGGAACACCGAGAGCCCTAATCAGCGATGGGGGATCACACTTTTGCAATAGATGGCTCTCATCTCTACTTGCCAGATACGGAGTAAAGCACCGTGTCACCACCCCATATCATCCTCAAGGGAATGGGCTGACAGAATTGTCTAACCGAGAAATCAAGCAGATATTGGAAAAGACGGTCAAGCAAAGAAAGGATTGGGCGGCAGTCCTCGATGATGCACTTTGGGCATACCGCACCGCCTACAAGACACCGATTGGGACATCTCCATATCAGCTGATCTTCGGGAAATCATGCCACCTTCCTGTCGAGATGGAGCACAAAGCTTGGAGGGCGGTGAAAGAGTTGAACTTGGATTGGAAGACAGCCGCGGAAGACCGCGCCATGGCAGTGAATGAGTTATGTTGGTCCCGGTTTATCAGAGTGTATAACATTACGCAGCGGAAATATTGAACTTATAAGTCTAACTTGCACTCTGTCCTGCTGGTTGCTCAGCTGGCTGGCTGACTGGCTGGTCAGCTGATAGCTCAACACTTAGAATATTTTAAGTCTAGTTTGCACAGTTATCAGTTTTCAGATATACACCAGCACTTGAGTGCTGGGTTTCAAATCAGTATGAAAATGCAGAAAGCTGATAAAGACAAAAGGATTTTTATAGTGGTTCGATCAACTGATCTACGTCCACTCTCCAGTCGTAGCACTGGAAATTCACTATAAGAGCAATCAGGTACAAAGAGTCCTACGATCTATCTCCAGCTGGTAGATGCCCCGTCCACCAGTCCACTGGATCAACCGCTCCCGGTCCTTGTCCTTCTTCAGCTCTCGTCAGATGGATGGAGTGCGAGCACGTCACTTCAACTTCCTCCTCTGACTGGTTGGGTGTTGAGTTCTCCCAAGAACGTAAATCCTCTACGGCAAACTGCCCGTAATAACTCAAGAGCTGGCTGGCTCTAGAGCTGCTATGTTCTTCCTCAGAAAGAGAAAGATCACCAAGCGAGGTCTGTAACTTACAAGCTGGAAGCTTGAAGTCTCGTGTTTGAATAAATCAACACACGGATAGCCTTTAGAGAGGCCTCGAAAGTTGTAAGCTTTTACTTGCTTGAGCGTAATAAATTTCAGTCTTTCGGTAGGTAAAGAGTTGGCCAAGAACATTGAATGTTGATGGATCCCAGGTATTTATAGCCGAGGGATCCCATTCAAATATTCTAGCCGTTTGGACACATCCGGAAAAGTCTCTGTCCTCGCATGTCCTTCTGACGGCGGCAGGTAGGAATTTCCAGAAAGCGCCATGCTTGTGTCCGCTTTTTCTGACACAGACCTCTTTGTGTCAGAACAGCTCTATTCGTCAGTACGAGGAATCGGAACTGGTGTCTTGAACTGATAGACTTTAAGGATATCCTTCCTTAAAGTCTTACTTTGTCAGTATATTCCTCAGACGAATCTTCTTTTTGTCTCTAAGACTCTGGGAGAACGAATCTTCAATTCTGCTGGTAACCTCCGACTGGTAGAACATACTGGTGATCTTGTGCTGGCAGTCTCTGCTGGTGACTTTCCTTAGCACAATCAAGGTCTACCAATTTGTCTGGATGTTAACCCTTTCTTGGAATCTCCCATGACTGGTGGCTTCACCGCTGGTGAATAGTGTCAGCCAGAACACATATTCTGCTGGTAGGATTTGTCAGCCTCCTGCTGGTGAAATCCTTCCAACTGGTGAACAGTAGCCAGTCATTAGCTCTTGACTCCACGCTGATGAACAGTGTCAGCATGGGTCTGTCAGTCGTCTGCTGGTGAAATCCTTCACCAGGTAAGAGATTCTCATGCTGATGAACAGTGTCAGCATGAGTCTTGATCAGCTACGACTTACAACTCAAAAGACCTAAACAGGACTTTACATTTGAGACTAGAGCTATTCTAGAGACAAACTGACGCTGGTTGGACTTAGGATTTGATGCACCAAAACTATGATCTAGACAACAAAATCACATCATTTCTATGAGTGCTACTGAGGGAAAGGAAACTTAGCCAGATTTCCCAACAATTTCCCCCTTTTTGGTGCGATCAAAGCCTAACCAGCGAGCACTCAGCTGATGAGGAAAGTTACAGAATATTTCTGGGTTTTACAAGTAAACCTATCAGATCTAAACCCATGAAACCACTTCCTCACATCAGCTCTAACCTAAGGATCTTCCCCCTCAAACTGGGAGAGATATTGCTCGATTAAATTATGAAGTAAGAATCTGAGCCAGGTTAGAATTAAAAGATACCAAATGGAGTGCTGGTGCTGATTACACAAAATGTGTACGTTCAGCTGGTAAGTAAAAATCAGTAGACATTAGTTGGACAATGAGAAATTGTCGTCAACCCGTCAGTAATCAATCCATTAATGATGCAATTACAAGTACAGGATTAAAAACTGACTAGTCTAACTGGTACAAAAATACTTGACCAAAAATTGAAGAGTACAAGACCTATGGCTGAGAAGAAGATCCAGGAGATTGATTTCGATTAGCTAGGTTCCTCAAGATCTCAGTAAGAGCCGCCATGTCTTGTCTGCTCTTCTCCCTTTCCTCAGCAGCTATCCTCCTCTCCTCTTCAGCAAGACGGAACCTCTCAGCCTCGGCACGTGCTCGCGCATCTTCCCCCTCTTGGATCCGCACCAAAAAGGAGTTCACCCCAGAGGTGAAGGTCTCCATTTGTTGCGCCATCTCTGCTCGGTAGGAGGAAAAACGCTGGTCCATCCTGGCATCAATGAGATCAAGCAGTTGCGCAGGCGGATGGACCTCGGAGAGAGGCTGTGCTGAAACTGCAAGGGAAGAGGAAGGCACATCAGTTGCGGAAGGAGCCGCTGCTGGTTCAGATGCAGCTGATATCTCCATCGGGGTTGGCTCCTCCGCTGGCATTGCAGCAGCTGCTGGTGCCTCAACTTGCACTTCCTCAGCTGGCTCCTCAGCTGATTCCACCACTGGCACTGTGGCTGGAGCTGGCTGGACTTGTTCGGTGAATTCCACCACTTGCCAGTCCATAGAGTCAGGGACGAGATCGCCCGAGACAATAGGAACATGAGGGACGGCAAGGGTCAGCCACAAGCCACGAGAAGGATCCTCCTCCACAATATGGTCTACCAGCAAGGCGCAGGCAGCCATGTCGAACAGGATAGCATGATAGGGAGGGATCCTGGGGAGGGTAACCAGCACTCTGAGGCGTCGGAGCGCGTACGTCAGCTGGTACCCCCGACTGCTGACTCGGAACTGGAGAAAAGGTAACTTGACCTTTTGCCGTGGCGGGAGGCCGGAGCTTCCAGTCAGCTGCCTATACTCTGCAATCTTCAGCAAGCGGCGCTGGATCCTCCTTGTAGACAGTTGCTGGTGGCATTCAGGATCGGTGCCCATGAAAGCATTGGCCCACTCCTCCTCCGCTCTCCAGTAGCCAAGACCCAGCCTGGCATAGAGAACCGCCCGCTTCTCCACAGTCAGCAGCCGCTGGCATCTGTCAAAAATTCTCCATCTCCGGAACTCCAGACATAGTTCCGGATCCACCCTCCAGAGCCTTTGGTAGCTGGATATTATCTCGTCATTGACGGCATTTTCCACCTCCACCGTGATGTTCTCAGCATACTCATAGAGAGTGGAGTTGTAATATTCCACGGGCTGCAGAGGCAGGCACCAGTCAGTGATTCTGGAGGCATATATCGACTGGTGGGGGAGTCCGCTGAACGGTATGATGTTGAATGCAGATGGCTCTGGCACTCTTGAATTATGAAATGCCATCTCCCCGCGCTGCTCCCACCGGTGCACTCCTGTCACTCGTGCCTGGAAAGTATCCTCATCAACCAGTTGATGCTCTTGGATGCAGAGCATGTAAGGACGCCTTTCAGATCGTGCACGCCTAACTGGTGATGTTGAGGATGCTGCTGGTCGCCCAGAAGTTGATGTCGAGGCATCTGTGGATCGGGGGCGACTGGCAGAAACTTGAGCCTTAGCTTCAAAGTCTGGGAACAGATCCCTTGGCTCCATCCTCTGCACCATTGAGTGATG
>JAPKLW010005359.1:835-21370 GCA_026898455.1 Plectranthus barbatus
AGAATTTATCGCATAAATCTTGATTCTTCGATCCAAAGATTATGTCGTCGACATATATTTGAACTAGCAGAATGCTATCTCCATCTTTGATGCGAAAGAGAGTTTGATCTATTCTCCCTTTCTGAAATCCATTAGATAGCAGGAACTTTGATAATGTTCCATACCATGCTCTTGGTGTTTGCTTCAGACCGTATAGTGCTTTCTTGAGTCTGTAGACTTGATTACCATGTTCAAATCCTGGTGGTTGTTCGACGTAAACTTCCTCCTTGAGCTCGCCATTGAGAAAAGCACTCTTTACATCCATTTGCATCACATCGAATTCGTGATACGCAGCATATGCTAAAAATAAGCGAATTGCTTCCAGTCTTGCTACCGGAGCAAACGTCTCATCATAGTCAATGCCTTCGCATTGTCTATATCCTTTGGCTACGAGTCTTGCTTTATTTCTTACAACTGTGCCGGATTCATCCTTCTTATTTTTGAATACCCATTTAGTGCCTATTACACTCTGATGCTCTGGCCTGTCTACTAGCTCCCACACATTGTTTCTTGTGAATTCTGCAAGCTCCTCTTGCATAGCATTCACCCAATCAGAGTCTAGCAGAGCCTCTTCGACTTTCTTGGGTTCTTCACTGGAAATGTAGCATGCTAACATTGCATTAGCATTTCCTCGCCTAGTTAATAAAGGATCATTGATGTTCCCAAGAATTCCATCTGGAGGATGAGCGCGTAACCACGTAGGCCTGATTTGATTTTTAGCATTTGATACTTCTTCTTGATCGTCATCTGCTGAGGCATTCTCTTCATCATCTGTCTGGTGCTCAGCATTAGGAATGTTGGTATCTTCATCAGCATTTTCTGGATCTTCTACTGGTAACTCAGCATTGGGTGCTTCAGCATTCAGATGTTCTGTAGCAGCTTGATCTGCCACTTCTTCCAAGGGAGCAGCAGTTTCAGCATTGACGGCAACTTTATCAGCATCGGTTTTAGCATCACTTTCTAGATTTGGAGTTCCTTCGTCGTCTTCATCATTCACCACTTCTGGAATAGTTGGTTCGTTTATGATGTGTGTTGATTTGGCCTCAGCATGATCATTAGCATCACTGGCCTTGTCAGCAGTTTGATCTCCTGCTGAGTGCGTCGCGTTTGGATTGCATTCAGTCATAGACTTAGTCGGATCAATACTTGCATTCTCGAAAGAATTTAGAAATGTATGATCATTGACATCATCAGTCTCATGAATGCTAATCTTTTCTTCTTTATATTCACTGCGCACTAAAGTAGACTCATCAAAAATAACATTGCATGTTATTTCCACAATCCCAGTAACCTTATTTAATACCCTGTAACCTTTATGAGTGGGGTGTCCATATCCAAGAAGTGCACCCTCATCAGATTTAGGTGAGAAGGTATTAAGTTTGGTTTTGTCGTTATTGTGAATATAACATGTGGAACCAAAAGCACGTAGATGAGTTATAGAAGGCTTACGACCGTGATATATTTCATAAGGAGTTTTGTTGAATCTGCTCGTGATAGCACTCCTGTTCTGTGTGTAGCAGGCCGTCATGACTGCTTCACCCCAATACTTGGCAGGAAGTTTCAAGTCTGCTAGCATTGAGCGAACTGCCTCTTTCAGCGTTCGATTCCTTCTTTCTGCTAAACCATTCTATTGAGGAGTTCGTGCTGTAGATTTTTCATGTGATATTCCAGCTTCAGCGCAGAAATCCATCAGCACTCCGTTACAGAATTCTGTTCCATTGTCAGATCGAATTCTCTTTACAGTGACTTCTTTACTGTTTTGTTCTTTGAGAATCAACTCCGGAAGGATAAGCTTAACTTCATCCTTCGTCTTTAGTAGGCGTACCCATGTGTACCTGGAGAAGTCATCAACTACCACTAGTGTATATAGACGTTTACTTACAGTGGGTGGCGTGACTGGGCCAAATAAATCCATGTGAAGCAATTCCAGAATCCTTTGAGATGTCCCCTTTTCAGGATTTGTCTTGAAGGATGACTTAGGTTGCTTTCCTTGTTGGCATGATTTGCATATTCCTTCTTTGCGGAAGGTGCTATTTGGTAAACCTACAACAAGCTTATGTTTGGCAAGATAGTTAATGGTTTTGAAGTTTAAGTGATTGAACCTTTTATGCCATAGCCATGTTGTTTCCTCCTTATTGAGAGCTAGAAAACATGAATGTTGTAGACCACTTCGCCAATCGACAATATATAATCCACCCTTGCGGATCCCTCGTAGCTTTACTTCTCCTGAAATAGCATCAGCAATAGTACAGCCAGTATTTTTAAATGATACAATATACCCATTTTCACATAGTTGACTTATGCTGAGCAAGTTGTGCTTTAGGTTGGAGACTAGCGCTACGTTGACGATTCTCAAGCCATTCCTTTCAATGCAACCTCGTCCAACAACTTCTCCTTCACTGTTGTCTCCGAACTTGACTCTTGGACCGTTGAATAATCTTCTTATGTCTGAAAATAGTTCTTCATTTCCGGTCATATGAGCAGAGCAACCGCTGTCCAGGACCCATTCATTGGATATGCATGTTTCCGTAGCTATGGAGTCCTGTTCCTGCAAGTAAATCAAACAAATTTAGGTACCCGTTTAGCGTCGGGTCCTGCAGGATTAGCATGAAGCATTGTTCCTTTCGAACCCACATCTTAGTGATTTTCAAGACTTTTGTCTTGGTTTCACTATTCACCATTCTCTTGACTTTTGGCATAACATTTCTGTTTCTAGATAAATGAGTGAATTTAGCCGTCCTTGCCTTTGAAGAATAATGTGGAATGGGCTCAGGCTTTGCATAGATATTCCTTCTATGCAGTATATTCTACGGGTAGTTGGGTCTCACAGCGTTGTACTGTGTAGGCCTTCTCTGATGAAAATTAGGATGTACTATCCTTGCGTTGGAATTGAAACGCTCAGTACTCCTGGAGTTGGTTGAGTAAGTTTTAGTGTGTGCTCTTGAGTTTCTCTGCTGATGTCTATCAAATACTTGCCTATTATTCATCTTTTGGATCTTCTGCTGAGGCTTAGAGTTGCGTTCAGCATTTGTCTTCAGGATCCTCTGCTGAGGTCCATTGGTTAAAGGCTTAGCATACTCTGTCCTCTGCTGGGATCCAGCAGATGAATTATTGGCTTTCTTTGATGCAGAACTCTGCTGAGCTTCAATGAATCTACTCTGCTGAGGTTTATCCTTGGTTCTGACAGACAAGGTTTCAGCAGACATTACTCCTTTACCTTTTTCATTAGAGCTATACCCCGTAGTTACAAACAAAATTGGATTTTGCATAAAAGAGTTATCATTGGATTTTGACATTCTTTTTGATGATTCGCATCCAAGTCCTGACTTATCAGAGTGACGTCTTTGACTACTTACAAGAGCATTGAGAGCAGCTCTGCTGGATGTATACATGCAAATGCAATCCTCTTTTGGTTTGTTTTTCAGTGTTTGATTTTCCTTTTCTAATGTTTGAAATCTTTCTGATAACTGTGAGAAATCTTCTTTTAATTTGAGAAGTTCTTCACTATCTAACCTTAGTCTTTCGACTTCCTCGGTTAAACTTGTAATGTGAAGTTTTAATGAAGCATTTTCTCCCACAATCTCATTTTTGATTTCATACATTTTTGCAAATTCTAATGAAAGTTCCACTAGATAATCTTGTTCGGAATCGAAATGTGATTCCTCCGATTTGTCTATAATTTGATTGCTAGATGAGTTAGTGGACAATACCTCTGCTTCCTCAGCAGCTAGAGCTGATTCATTGGTTTCTTCAGCATCGTAGTTGGCATTTGCAGACTGATCTTCAGAGATATTTGCCATTAGTACAAACAAGGCTTCTTCGTTATCATCCTCTTCTGATGAGCAGTAGAGTTCTTCTTCATCAGCAATCTCTGTCCTGGTTAGCAGTGCCTTGGTTACTGCTTTGGCAGCACGTCTTTCAAATCGTTGCTTCAGGCGATCACGTTCTTCTTTGCTGACCTTCGGACAATCATGCTTCAAGTGATCTGGAGAACCACATTCAAAGCAAGTTCTAATTTTTCGCTCCACAGAGCGGTTAGAAGTTGATGATGTAATTTCTTTTACTTCCTTTTCGGCCTTTGCTTCATTTAGCATTCTCTGCATTTTCTTCATCTGCTCTTCCAGTTCATTGATCTTCAGATCAATTGCTGGTGTACCTGCACTAGAAGTTCCTTCTTTCGAGGGCGATGCTGGAGTGGTTCTTTCAGGTTTATAGTAAGGTCTTTTCAGCTTGAATTTGTTATAGTCCTTCTTAGCGAAATATGCTAAGTCCTCAGAGTTTCCAGCGTAGGTGGAAGCGGCTTGTGCTACAGCTGTTTCATTTTTCTTTGACTGCTGTATTATAAATTCATGAGCTTTGAGTTGAGCAAATACCTCAGATGTAGTCAATTTATTGAGGTCTTTCTCACTCATGCTTGTTACTTTTGCGAACCAGTCATCTCTTGGATAGAGTTTGGAGATGATTTTATTGTTCATTTCTCCATTGTCATACTTCTTTCCAAGGCTTCTTAGTTCTCCGATTATTGTGTTGAAGCGTTCCTCCATGTTTTGAATAGTTTCTCCTGCACGCATAGAAAAAGATTCGTACTTATCTACAGCTACCTGCAGTTTGTTGCGTCTCATTTGATCCGTTTCCTGAGAGGATTCGCACACGTAGTTCCACATTTCTTTGGCAGTTTCCATGTCAAGCGCCTTTTCTTTCATCAATTTTGGAAGAGAGTCAAGAATGAGTTTCTTTGCCACATGCTCTAGTTGGGCTCTCTTCTTGTCTTCACTGGTGTACTCGTCAAATGATTTAGGAACCATTTCAGGTCTTGGGGGTCTTGGTTCTTCTCCAGCAGCATCTTCAGCACGTCCTTGTCCTATAAAGGTGTTAACCTTCATAATCTGGATAGGACCTCTTAACAGTATGTCAGCCATCTCAGGGTGTATGCTCTGAAGTTGTATGAGGGCCATCTTCTTCCAGGATGAGAAGTTCTCTCTATCATATTCTCCAAGGGAGTGGTTCATCATTTTGTATATTCTTTGAGTGATTTCCTGAGCTGAGAAAAATGTATAAAAGTGCAAGGAAAGCGATAGATCTGGTCTTAAAGCGACTCAGAAGCAGTCGGTTTTTCAACCTCCTGCTCTG
This sequence comes from Plectranthus barbatus, assembly GCA_026898455.1. Lineage (NCBI taxonomy): Eukaryota > Viridiplantae > Streptophyta > Magnoliopsida > Lamiales > Lamiaceae > Plectranthus > Plectranthus barbatus. The sequence continues at coordinate 6,005 of JAPKLW010005359.1, forward strand.
ATACCACTTGTTGGTCCCGAAATATCAGAGTCGTCGTGTTTGAAAGTTCAACACGAAATGCAGCGGAATAGAATAAAGTTACTTGCACTTAATATTGTTATCAGCAAGATAATTTCTTAACTCAAGTTGATTTTAATGTTAGTTTGCAGATATACACTAGCAACTCTGTTGCTAGGTTTTAAATCAACCTTTGAACAACAAACTAATAAAACAGTAAGTAAAGCAGTAAATGAACACAAGATTTATAGTGGTTCGATCAAATAGATCTACGTCCACTCCTTAGCCGAAGCGCTAAGAATTTCACTAGAGAAGTATACAGAGTACAAGGAATCGCCTTTCCAGTTAAGTAGGCAGTGAACTTTCGGCCTGGCTACTTGACAGCTATCCTCCGTGAATCTGAGCTTCTCCGAACACAGCTCCGGGCAAGTCAAGGGCGCACCTTCGTAAAACTTGTCCTTTGCTAATGAGGCGTTTAAAGTTTGCCTCGGAACTTGATAGGTCTGCGGCTAGTGCCCGTGTGAGTCACAATTTTTCAAGAGTGACTGTTGGATTCCTTTCTGAAAGAAATGAATCCCAATGATTGAGATATCCTTGAATGCAATCAGGAATATCTTCAATGGAGTGTCAGTACGTCAATGAACAACACCACAGGTTGTTGAGAGTCTTCAGATAGACTTTAAGATGTCTCTCAACTGACTACTTTTAAGGATCACTTTGTCAAGGGAATCTTTAGCTTGAGCGTTCGTGAGTAAAGTGATAAGAGCACTTGTAGATTTGTAAAAGCAGTTGTCTATCCAGTTCTTGAATTCCGCCTTTTATAGTTGGAGATTCAAAACTTTGAATCTCCATACCCGTTAGACACAACGGCTTCTTTCTTCCAAGAATGGATTAAACTGGTAGAACGCCTTTCTGGGTGGAGATGTACTTCCCAGACTACTTGGGGAAAGTCTCGTCCCTTGTGCGTCCTTTTTGTCAGAGTCACAGCTTGGCTTCAACGTTGCTAAACGAATATTCCTTGAGATCCTTTGACTTGTTTTATATGTGATTCTTCATTGATTGCTGAAACGTGCAAATGCTAATTCCTTAGCATTCCTACGTTCTTGTTTGCTGACTTCTCTAGCAGTCTGTGAATTTGACCTTCCGAGTCATCTTATCTCCTCTGCTAGGGAATCTTCATAGCACACTAGTCTATTACAACTCGATATTTAGCTTATACAGGACTTTTACAAGTTGCGTTAGACTTTCTAGATTTCAGCAAATGATCGACCAACTAGATAAGGTTTGATCCAACAAAACCTTTTACAAATAAGTCCTAAGGAAGATTTTAGGGATAATTCCCAACAATTTCCCCCTTTTTGGTGCGATCAAAGCTTACTATCATTTGCTGACCTGCGTGGAAGAATGTCTGTGTTTTACAATCTTATGCTAATCTATCACAGAGTTTTTCCAGCTAGGTTCTAGCAATTAGGAATGATTGTAGTAAAATTCCCCCTTAAAAGTTGCTGGGAAATATTTCTCGATTAAAAGGTTTATGACATAGCAATATGCTAGATTCATTTAAAACGACAATCATTCATAAACATAATCATCATGTCCACATGCAAATTTGTTGAATACACTAGGAGTGTAAGTCAACTTCAGCACACCAGTAAAATTCAGAAGTGGACAAAGAGAATTTGTCAAAGTCTGATCCAATTTTATAAATGATTTAGCATTTTTCAGTACAAATTGGATACAGAGCAATTAAGTTAGAAATTGACCTTGTAGTTCATGAGTCGGGAGCTGGCTTTTCCTTTTCACTGTCTGCTGACTTAATCTTCTGAAAGTTTGCGAACTTCTCCATAGTGATCTTCATGAAGTTTTCAACAAGAGCTGCTCCTGCTTCTCTTTCAGCAGCCTCACGCTCCAGTTCTTTGGCCAGTTTCTCTTGTTCCATTGCCATCTTTTGCATTTGAGATTCATGTTCAATTTTCTGTAGCTCTAGCTTGGCTTCATGTTCCTTTCGTTGTAGCTCAAGTTTAGCTTCTAGTTCCTTTTGTTTGAGTTCCTCTTTGGCTTTTTCTTCTTTCCTCAGCCTTTCTTGTTCCCTTATAAATGCTTCTTGTTTCTCCTTCTTTCTTCTTACGCGGTCAGCTTTTCTTCTTTCTTCCCCCTCTTTGATTGCAGCCAAAAGGTCTGAACCATAGGCCACAACCGTTGCTTCTGTTTGAATTCTGGTGTCTACTATGTCTTGACGAGCAGCTTCAAGTCCTGCCCTGTTCTCAGAAACAGCTAACTTGTTTTCAGCAACCTCTGATAGTACATGAGATACAGTGCTCCGAATCTCATCCACTTCGTTTCTCAGATGGCTGGTTGCTACTTCTATTCTTTCATCAACGGCTGTTTGCATGTAAGAGTGGAAAGCCTCAGCTATCTCAGATGTAAGTGGGAAAGGCATGGGTAAAGATGTTATGGGAAGGGCATTGAAAGATGTAGTCATGACTAGATCTTGACTCAACGGAGGGTTTGACGGTTGTCCAAGACTAGTATTCGCCGCAAGATATTCTTGATAGCTTAATTCTTCAAGTAGTATTCTATGAGCTGCCTCTACAACTTGTGAAATTTCATGAATGAGCTGAGCTTCATCTTTCTGAGCTTCCTCAAAGATGTTTTGAATATCAATCTCAATGATGTTCTGGATATCAACGTCCAGAATCTCAACTAACATCTTATCTGGATACTCGAGTCTCGGAGCAGCACGTTCAGTGACTCTTCCCTTTCGTCGAGCTTCCTGACGGTCTTCATGTTGAGATTTATATTCCAACTGCCGTTTCTCATAAGCAACAGCCGCTTTGGCTTGTCGCTTAGACAGTTCAATCCTTGTGTCAGAATATCCATCTGGGACAAAGGTAGATTTGGGTAGTCCTGCAGTCTGAGAGGTAAGGCGATGTTCTCTGATAGCATGAAGTCTACACATAACTTGTTGATCTGAGAACTGTTTCATCCCTGGAACTTGATCAATCCAGTCAAAACACCAACGCTCTTCATATCGCCAGAAATTTAATCCTTTAGCGGCAATACAGAGCATCCTTTCTTCAAAGCAGAGTTGATGCATGACATAATCAAACTTCTTCCATCGACGGAATTCTTGTGCTAATAGACGTCCTTCGGGTATTGACTCATCCAATACACTGTGGAATAGATCTGCTATGGCTCTCTCCGTTTCAGATTCAACGAACTGCTCAATTTCTTCAGCCATAGGTCCTAAATCTGAGTTTGGTGTATCCTCGGGATGAACTTTTGCACACCATTGACTAATTCTTCGAAGTCCATAGCGACGTCCTGGCAATCCATGGAATGGTACTCGAAGAATAGCTTCGGATCCTGTTGTTTCTTTTCTTAAGAACTTTGCATTGTAAATTTCTTCAGCTTCTCCATCAGAATCTGATTCAGAAACATAAGAGGATCCTGAGTCGGGGCTGGAAGGATCATGTTGAACTGGTTTAGATGCTTCAACAATTGATTGCTCGAGAGCTTCTGGTGGATGTTCGTCGAGAGCTGTCAACATGGTATTTTCATCTGGATTCCCGATTGTTGTATCAGTATGGATTTGAGATCCACCTTGATCGTCAAAATCACGAAACTGACTGGATTCTCCTCCTCGTGTCTTGTGAATCTTCTTTCGGGGGTAGTGAGTTTCATTGAAAGCTCCTGATGCTAGTCTTCTGGAGAATTCAGTATCTGATAGCTCTTCTTCATCAATATTGATCTGCTGAGCAGGCGATGGACTGGGAATCGATTCTTCTGCTAATGCAGCCTTTCCTTTTCCTTTCTTCGCCACTTGTTCCGCTAGAAGCAGTGAATCATCAGTCGAATCTGCTATAGCGTCGTTCATGACAGAGTTTGCTGATTTTTCTGCCATTTCCTCATCTTGTCCAGGGGTTTGTCTTTCTCCAGCATCTGATGATTGATGCGTATTTTCGTCTGACATGTGATCAACTATGCTATCTTCGACTTCTCTGCTGAGATTGATATCTCTGCTAGCGTTGCTTTCTGGATTAGCTTCCTTGTTCGCTTTCTTTTGTGATCGAAACTCTTCAGCAACGGACTTGATACGTTCGAAGTTCCTATCTCTTCCTTCGAGTGTCAAGTTATGGATGAACTTCTGATATGCTCTCCTTTCAACGTCCTTTAGCGAAACTAAGTGTTTCCTCTTTGCTTTCCTGCTTTCCTTAGTTTGCTCTTTCGTAGGTTTGAGAGACTTAGGAATGTATTCTGGGTCAGAAGTGTCGTCCAGGTTGAGCTGGCTAGATGTCTGCTCTGCTGTACTCTCTCTTTCGGTTAACCTATCAGAGTCTGCTTCTGCCGCTGCTTTCTCCTTAACTTCCGTATCAGTCAGAAGTTCCAATCGTCTTCTGGTTTTCTTCTTTGCCATGGATGCAGGGGGATTGGTAGCAACTCTTTTTGTTGGGTGATTTGGCAAAGCTAATGCTCCAATAATAGGTTGAGACTGATTTGCTTCCTTCTCAGTCATAATGGCGTTGATCTGATCAGTTGGAAGATTTCCCAACTTCTCAATTTCCTCTAGATTCTTGAAGCATTGATCGGTTTCCGCATTCTTCTTCAACATTGCTAACTCCTCTTCAGGTATTGGAATGGAATGTTAGAGAATGGGTGCTGCTAAGCTCTCTTCATCTGGTTCCTCCAGAGATGTAGGCTTATCCTTATCTACATTAGACTTTCCTTTTAACTTCCGAGGATTTCTGATGTTGATTGGCTTTGGCTTGCGTCGTGTTAACGGAATGTAGTCGGTAGAAAGAAGGGTAACTCCTTGATCTACGCCTTTGTTGGTAAACAGAATCTCCAACAATTTACTGATTTTTAATCCAAAGTTCACATTTGAGGAGAACGTCCCATCTACTTCCATGTGAGCATTTTTCTTGGCATGTTCTGCCCAGCGTTCAAAGATGAACTCGGCCCAATTTCCTTTAACATTGTCATTGAGTGCCATCAACACAGCATATTTCTTAGCAGATAGCTCCGCGTATGATCCCGCATCACATTGGAGCATCTTGATTACAATTTCTGCAAGAAGTTTGTAATCCTCTGTTAAGGTGTTAATCGAGGTATTAGGCTTGAACGTTTGTCTCTTCTCTCCTTGTTTCTTCCAAAGGTTCCACCGTCGTTCCATTTCAGCGGTCTCAGTGATCTTATACTGAGAAATTTTAGCTCCATAGTTGCGAAGCCCAAAAGTGCGAGCAAGTAACTCAGCACTTACTTCTATGATGTTTCCATAAACACAAGTTTTGAAGGATTTCTGATCATCACTCATAACCGCCCTAGCATAGAATTCAGAAACCATATGTGGATGAAACTGATCAGGTTCAGCAGTGAGATACTTTACCAATAACTCAGAATCAAGTAAGTCCAAAATCCATTTAGGAAATTGCTTGCTGGCTAGAGGCATGTACAGAATCCTGTCCTTCATAATCTGGGCGACTCTTCTCCGTTCCGCCGAATGCGTTGATAGTTTCTTCTGTCGTGCCATGGTCACTAAAGTATGGTAAGGGATGGACTCATCAATGTCCTCCTTCTTCTCGATGCCAGTGAACTCCGGTGCATGTCGAACATGCAGAGATGAGCAAGTAATCGAGGGATATGTAAAGGAAGCAGGTTGCAAATTGACTATTTCTGGGTTGTCTGATGGTGATGATTCGAGATTTGGAGAGGTATCTGTATTTTGGGGTAAGGTGATTGAAGAATCTTGATTCGAAGCCATGGAAGGGTAGGTTTCTTTTGTGTTGTGCGATGAGAGGGTTTTTCGAGTTGGGCGAATTCTGAAGGGAGATGGAGGTTTCGAAAACTGAACAGTGTGTATATTGTTTCGAAATACGAGGAGAAAATGAACGGGTAGGATTCAAAGTTACTTTTAATTTGAACCAACGGCTAGGGTTAAGAGTCAGATCGTGGGAGTATCCGTGACTTTGGATCTGTAAGCGTTGATGACGTGTCCCAATTTCATTCGATGCCGCCGTCTGAACTCATTAAATGCTCCTCCATCAAGAGAAGTAATCGTCATACTTCTGATTAGATATCTTCAGCAGCCGATGTCAATAAAAATGTGCGGATGATACCACGTATAATATGCTATCATCCCAATAACCTTCGGCAGTGCTTTTGAGGCGTGATCATGAATCCGTCTGATATGACCTCTTCATTAATGAAATAAATTATCCCTCTGAGTGACTCTGCAGCTTCAGCAGCGTAAAGTAACCAAGATGTCTTCTTTAAATAGCATAGATAGATGAAGCGTTTTTGCACACCTTCTTGCAACTCTTACTCTTCAAAAAAAAAAATTCCAAGAAGATATTCATGGAGCAAGGTCGATTACTCCTCGTTCCTCATCACAGAATCCTCTGTGATGCTGGTCTCTATATGGAGTATGAAGAAGATTACCACATAGCAGAGTGGGTAATGTCCAGTCTGCAAGCGTGTGGGTTGTCTAGGTTCATTTCCTTGACTCCTCATGCATTTCAGAGAGAACACCTTCAATCTCTCTTGGAACAGAGTCGGTCTGTTGGAGACTCTATTGTGGGTGTCTTCAGAAGCCAATTGGTGGAGTGGACTGTGGATACGTTTGCGTCAGAATTTGGTCTTCGGAGGGGCCGAAATTCTGTATTGGCGTATCGCAGTGATGAGATTGCGCCAGAATGGTCGTCCTGGATGAGATGGAGACGATCTGCTAATCTGCATTTCACTCCTACACCTTCAGCATATGGACTCCTTCCTCGCTATCAAGTCCTCTTTGAACTCGTTTGTGGAATAATTGTTGGAGTGAATCCGGACGATATGATTTTCTCGCGTGAAGTTTGGAAGGTAATGATGGCTATCGATGATCGGGCTGACGTGGATTGGGCGTCATTTATCTTCCAGAGGGTCCGCCAAAGTGTGCAGCAGTTCCCTCGTCTACACCTTCCTTACGGGATGCCCTTAAGTTGGTTGCTAGAACAGAGATTTACAGATCTCTCTGAAGGGCCTTCAAATCTTCGGGGGATAGATTTTTATCCCTTTGTACCTTTTTCGCCTTTTGATTAAATCTGCTGATGTAAATCTGTCTTGATGATGTATATATAGAACAATATATTTTTGCAATCATCCTTTTGATATATGCTCTGTTAGTCGATTGCGTAATGACTGTGTGAACATCCAAGCAGCGTGAAGGTTGATAGCAGAATATACTTTAACCAGCAGAGATGCTAACTCTAGCATAAAGTCCATATTAGCATAGATTGTAATTCAGCAGCAGATATTCTTGTTGCTAGTATAATCCGCAAGTTTCTAGCAAGGACTCTGTCTTGGGCTGATTTCGCAAATCTAGCATAGATGTTAGTTGCTAGTGGTACACTTCATTAGCAGTGTTCTGAATTCCTAGCAGATAGGTGAGTTCATAGCAGATGCCTTTTCTTCAGCAGCGTGTCCATCTTTAGCAAAGATTGTCTTTGATAGTGGATGTCTGGATTCTAGCAAAGTTTCTATATCTAGCAGAGTTTGGGTTAGCTAGCAGATGTCCATACTCTAGCAGAATTTTGTTTTCCAGCAGAACTTGGGTTTGCTAGCAGATGTCTGTTCGCTAGCGGAGTTTAATCCTCTGCTGATACGACGACCCTTGACTGCGATTTCCAAGACGTATTTTGACTATGCTGACGTGTCGTCTTTCCATTCGGTCAGACGAAAAGCGTTAAGATTTTCCCATTATAAATACCCTGTAAAGAGTATCAATGAAGATGGAACATCTCTCCTAATTTTTCCAAGAATTCCAAGAACCAAGATGGATTCTCCAGGGCAATCTCTAGAATTGCGCCGAAACTAGATTCTTCACGAGGCTGGTTTGAATTCTTTATACGATAGAACTCCAAGGGTTGTAGAAATGATTATGTCGAGGTTAAATCGGAGTGGATTAACCCAATTCGTCACTACTACTCCAAGGCGTTTTCAAGGCGACATGCTTCGAGAATTCATGGAGAGTTGTTCTTTGGAGGAAGATGGCATATATGGTTTCTTCCATGGGAAACTCATCTATTGGTCACCGGAAGTCTTTTCTCGTCAATTCGGTCTTCCGAGAGGCCCTGGGTCGGTCTTCAATTGTCGTGTGACGGACATTGCCCCTGAGTGGTCGGCGTGGCAGAAATGGAGACGTTGTCCTTCGTCGGAGTTTTCTTTGTCGGTCTCTGCGTACGATCTGCGCACTCCGTATTGGGTGCTCTACCGTGTGGCCAACAATATGCTGATGGGAGAGTGTATTGATGATACTTTCTTCTCGAAGGAGACTTGGCAACTCATGATGGCGATCGATGATGGAGCTGAAGTAGACTGGGCTGGTTATATCTACAACAGCGTTCGAGATTGTGTCGAGTATTATCCTGCCGTGCCTCTTCTCAACGGAATGCAACTTAGTTGGCTGCTAGAGCAAAGTTTTCCTCATTTGGCTGAAGGACCAACTAATCTTGTGACTGAGGACTTCTTTCAGTTTAGACCTTCTTCCTTCTAGAATCTTGAATGTAGTATTTTCTTCGAATCTCCCCTATTTTTGTAATATCATCTTGTTGATAAATAAAAGATGTATTGAGTTTCACTCCTTTTGACGTATCTGCTATGCTAGCATGTGTATCGCAACATCTGAAGTCGTGTCATAAATAATCTTTTTCACGCATAATCTCCAAGTGATATCATTTAAGATGGTAGATGTCTGTCTGGATCAAAAGATATGTGCAATCCTTTGATACCCTTTTTAAGCATTCGTGGAATAGAGCGTCAGTAAATCCATAAAGAAGGATTTGCCGAATGTAGTTTTATTATAACAAGTGGCACTTCCCCCTTTGTCGAGGCTCTTCGACATCTGCTCTTCTGGATTTGAATTTATTCGAAAAGACGTTTTGGATGAGTATTCGCCCTTTGAATAGTGTCTTGACCTGGCTATAAGTGGTAGCGCACTTATCATCCTAAACTTCATCTCTCAACTATCCTTCTTGAACTTCATCTTCTCCTCTTCCTTGAATATCTCGCTGTCTGTCTCTGTTTGCTCCAAAAATGTATAACATAACGAGAGCTCCTAGTAATCTGACTATCACACGCAACCAGATTCTCCATGAATCAGGGTTGTACTTCGAATATGGTAGTAACTGCCGTGTTCCCAACTTCGTGATGGGTGCTCTTCATGAGAGTTCTCTAACTCAATTCATGATAACCATGCCGTCAAAGTTTCAGAAGGAGGCTCTTCAAACCTTTATCTTCAGAGGTAGAGCTGAGGATAATGCTATTTGGAGTTGCTATGACAATGAAGTAGTCTGCTGGACTCCTGATCTGTTTTCTCAGAGGTTCGGTCTTCCACGAGGTCCAGTACGAGTCATGGACGTGTTCCACCATCTTACTGCTCCAGAAGTCCGTTACTGGAATGAATGGAGGCAATCTGCTGAGTACGAGTTTTCACCTTCACCTTCATGTCTGCATCTGAAGGAGGAATATAGGGTCATCTTTGACATTGTGAGCAATGTCACCTTTGGCGTCCCTGCTGAGAACTATGTGATGAATCAGCGGATCTGGAGACCCATGATGGCTATTGACGCTGAAAGGAAGGATGTTGATTGGGCTGGATTCTTCTTCGATGGAGTGAAGAAGTGCATTGAACTTTGGCCTCAGATTCCTCTACCAACTGGCATGCAGCTAAGTTGGTTGCTTGAGCAGTCCTTTCCGCATCTAGTCTCCGAAGGCCTTCCTTTGATGGGTTTTGATTACTATCCCTTGAGAGCTCATTTTCCAAACTGTGGTTGAGAAATGCTCTATATTCTCCTTCTTTGTAATCTTCATGAAAACTTCTTGTTAGTCTTTCAGCAGAAAGGATGATGTAGCAGTCCTTTCCTTGTATTTGTCATTTTTGTAATTCAGAATCGATAATGAATATTTGCTTTTAAGAAATATTCGCATAAATAGAATGAGAGCTTGGACTCATTCATCCTCTTCAGCAACAAATTTTCTTGAAATTACATTTAATTCTGAACTTGATAAGCTCCAGATAAACGATGAGATGAAATAGTGTGACTAATCATAGAGAGTCACTATTCCTGTAGAAGTTATAATTATTCTCGAGCCATGCACTGGATTAGACATGAGGCTTCCTATCGTCACAGCGTTTGGAATTTCGAGGTGACGATTGAGTGTCCAACGTAGTGAATCATTACGTTGAATCATAACGTTCATGGTCTCAATGGATCAGACCGTCATTAATGTGGTGGTTGCCATTCATCTATAAGTAGACGTTCCAGACTCTTCTTACTTCATCTCTAACATCCTTTCCATAACTCCTTAGAACATGTCTTCTCCTTCGTCAAGCATGTTACACCAAGAATCCCCTGCTTCGTCTGACTCTGGTCCGAGTTCCCCAGATTCTCCCATGTATCACTTAACCATTACTCGTAATCCAATCTTTTGTGAGAAGAACCTTCGTCGCTGTTTTGCGAGTGATCCTCGGGTTCCAAACGTGGTGATGCAGAAATTGATATCCTCTGGTATTGATACATATGTTACGATTACCCCACAGCATTTCCATCGTGAGGCTCTTCAGAAATTCTTCAGTCAAGCTCAAGTGGAGGGTGACACCATCTTCGGTTCTTTGAATGATCGTTTGGTGAAGTGGACCGTTGATTCCTTTGCTCGAGACTTCAACTTGCCCAAAGGTGATAGTTCTATCTACAGCTATTGTTCTCGTGATGTGGAGCCAGAGTTCTCTTACTGGAAGCGTTGGAAGAGAGGGCATTGGGGCGAGTTCTCCACCACGGTGTCGCCACTAAGTCTTCATCCCGAGTACGGTATTTTGTATGACATCTGTAACGGGATGGTGAATGGAATGTATGCTGATGAGGAGCTGTCTCTCACCAAAGGTGTCTGGCAGGCAATGATGGTAGTCGACGATGGATGGCTCCATGCCAACTGGGCAAAGCTCGTTTTTGACCAGGTGAAGGAGGTTGTCAACGTCTGGCCTAGCGCTGGGTTGTCAAACGGAATGCAGCTTAGCTGGCTGCTGGAGCAAACTGTCCCTGATCTTGCTGTCGGCCCATCGACCCTTCGTCCATCCGACTTCTTTCCAAGAGATCCTCGTACCATGTGATGTCTGTAATTGTAAAACTGAAAATACTCTGTTTTGTTGTTTTTTTTTATGTACGTACCCCTCTCTTCGCTGTTTGTATCCGCTCTTTCTCTCCCCTTTTGATCTTGAAAGGTGTAAGATGATCGTTCTTCCATCATTTGCTACTAATGAAGAGTTATCTTCTTATTGTCTGCATCTTCTGGATACATAATTGAGTATCAATTGCATAGCTCACAGAAATCCGTAGTAGTGATCAAGATTGTTAACATCTTCTGCAGAATAACTATAAGTGCTCTGCTGAATAATGAGCATCTTCATAATTCAAATATTAGGTCTTCAAGAAATCCAGAAAGAATGAAAACTATATTTCATTCATCCATAGTCTCGTCTAATTCCATGAGTCCCAATTTAATGCATAACTCCTTAAATCGTGACTCCGAAAGCGGTTTTGTGAATATATCTGCAATTTGATCTTCAGTGCATATATATTGAACATCTATGTCCTTCTTCTCCTGATGATCTCTGATGAAGTGGTGACGAATATCAATGTGTTTCGTTCTGGAGTGATGAACGGGATTCTTTGTAATACACATTGCACTGTTGTTATCACAGTAGATTGGCACGCATTCTGGAGTAATGCCATAGTCCTCCAATTGTTGTTTGATCCAGATAATCTGTGAACAACAACTAGCAGCTGCCACATATTCTGCTTCGGTGGTCGAAGTAGCAACGGAATGCTGTTTCTTACTAAACCAGCTTATAAGCTTGTGTCCCAGAAATTGACACGTGCCACTGGTGCTCTTCCTATCAATCTTGCATCCTCCAAAGTCTGAGTCTGAGTATCCACTGAGAGAAAGGCTGTCGGCTCTAGGATACCAGATTCCTAGTCCTTCGGTGCACTTCAAGTAGCGAACAATCCTCTTAGCGGTGTCGAAGTGTGACTTCTTAGGATTAGCTTGATATCTTGCGCATAGTCCTACTGCATAGGATATGTCGGGTCTGCTAGCAGTGAGGTATAGCAGAGATCCTATAATTCCGCGATACAGAGTAGGATTTACATCTTCTCCTTCCTTTTCAAGAGCAGCAATACAGGTTGTGCTTATAGGAATTCGTAGGCTCTTAGTCTTTTCTGGACAATATTTTGCAATAAGATCACGAGTATACTTCTTCTGGTGGATGAAGATCCCTTCTCTGGATTGTTGAACTTGTAATCCAAGGAAATAAGACATCTTTCCCATCATGCTCATTTGAAAGTTGCTGGTCATGAGATCGGAGAATTTATCGCATAAATCTTGATTCTTCGATCCAAAGATTATGTCGTCGACATATATTTGAACTAGCAGAATGCTATCTCCATCTTTGATGCGAAAGAGAGTTTGATCTATTCTCCCTTTCTGAAATCCATTAGATAGCAGGAACTTTGATAATGTTCCATACCATGCTCTTGGTGTTTGCTTCAGACCGTATAGTGCTTTCTTGAGTCTGTAGACTTGATTACCATGTTCAAATCCTGGTGGTTGTTCGACGTAAACTTCCTCCTTGAGCTCGCCATTGAGAAAAGCACTCTTTACATCCATTTGCATCACATCGAATTCGTGATACGCAGCATATGCTAAAAATAAGCGAATTGCTTCCAGTCTTGCTACCGGAGCAAACGTCTCATCATAGTCAATGCCTTCGCATTGTCTATATCCTTTGGCTACGAGTCTTGCTTTATTTCTTACAACTGTGCCGGATTCATCCTTCTTATTTTTGAATACCCATTTAGTGCCTATTACACTCTGATGCTCTGGCCTGTCTACTAGCTCCCACACATTGTTTCTTGTGAATTCTGCAAGCTCCTCTTGCATAGCATTCACCCAATCAGAGTCTAGCAGAGCCTCTTCGACTTTCTTGGGTTCTTCACTGGAAATGTAGCATGCTAACATTGCATTAGCATTTCCTCGCCTAGTTAATAAAGGATCATTGATGTTCCCAAGAATTCCATCTGGAGGATGAGCGCGTAACCACGTAGGCCTGATTTGATTTTTAGCATTTGATACTTCTTCTTGATCGTCATCTGCTGAGGCATTCTCTTCATCATCTGTCTGGTGCTCAGCATTAGGAATGTTGGTATCTTCATCAGCATTTTCTGGATCTTCTACTGGTAACTCAGCATTGGGTGCTTCAGCATTCAGATGTTCTGTAGCAGCTTGATCTGCCACTTCTTCCAAGGGAGCAGCAGTTTCAGCATTGACGGCAACTTTATCAGCATCGGTTTTAGCATCACTTTCTAGATTTGGAGTTCCTTCGTCGTCTTCATCATTCACCACTTCTGGAATAGTTGGTTCGTTTATGATGTGTGTTGATTTGGCCTCAGCATGATCATTAGCATCACTGGCCTTGTCAGCAGTTTGATCTCCTGCTGAGTGCGTCGCGTTTGGATTGCATTCAGTCATAGACTTAGTCGGATCAATACTTGCATTCTCGAAAGAATTTAGAAATGTATGATCATTGACATCATCAGTCTCATGAATGCTAATCTTTTTTTTCTTTATATTCACTGCGCACTAAAGTAGACTCATCAAAAATAACATTGCATGTTATTTCCACAATCCCAGTAACCTTATTTAATACCCTGTAACCTTTATGAGTGGGGTGTCCATATCCAAGAAGTGCACCCTCATCAGATTTAGGTGAGAAGGTATTAAGTTTGGTTTTGTCGTTATTGTGAATATAACATGTGGAACCAAAAGCACGTAGATGAGTTATAGAAGGCTTACGACCGTGATATATTTCATAAGGAGTTTTGTTGAATCTGCTCGTGATAGCACTCCTGTTCTGTGTGTAGCAGGCCGTCATGACTGCTTCACCCCAATACTTGGCAGGAAGTTTCAAGTCTGCTAGCATTGAGCGAACTGCCTCTTTCAGCGTTCGATTCCTTCTTTCTGCTAAACCATTCTATTGAGGAGTTCGTGCTGTAGATTTTTCATGTGATATTCCAGCTTCAGCGCAGAAATCCATCAGCACTCCGTTACAGAATTCTGTTCCATTGTCAGATCGAATTCTCTTTACAGTGACTTCTTTACTGTTTTGTTCTTTGAGAATCAACTCCGGAAGGATAAGCTTAACTTCATCCTTCGTCTTTAGTAGGCGTACCCATGTGTACCTGGAGAAGTCATCAACTACCACTAGTGTATATAGACGTTTACTTACAGTGGGTGGCGTGACTGGGCCAAATAAATCCATGTGAAGCAATTCCAGAATCCTTTGAGATGTCCCCTTTTCAGGATTTGTCTTGAAGGATGACTTAGGTTGCTTTCCTTGTTGGCATGATTTGCATATTCCTTCTTTGCGGAAGGTGCTATTTGGTAAACCTACAACAAGCTTATGTTTGGCAAGATAGTTAATGGTTTTGAAGTTTAAGTGATTGAACCTTTTATGCCATAGCCATGTTGTTTCCTCCTTATTGAGAGCTAGAAAACATGAATGTTGTAGACCACTTCGCCAATCGACAATATATAATCCACCCTTGCGGATCCCTCGTAGCTTTACTTCTCCTGAAATAGCATCAGCAATAGTACAACCAGTATTTTTAAATGATACAATATACCCATTTTCACATAGTTGACTTATGCTGAGCAAGTTGTGCTTTAGGTTGGAGACTAGCGCTACGTTGACGATTCTCAAGCCATTCCTTTCAATGCAACCTCGTCCAACAACTTCTCCTTCACTGTTGTCTCCGAACTTGACTCTTGGACCGTTGAATAATCTTCTTATGTCTGAAAATAGTTCTTCATTTCCGGTCATATGAGCAGAGCAACCGCTGTCCAGGACCCATTCATTGGATATGCATGTTTCCGTAGCTATGGAGTCCTGTTCCTGCAAGTAAATCAAACAAATTTAGGTACCCGTTTAGCGTCGGGTCCTGCAGGATTAGCATGAAGCATTGTTCCTTTCGAACCCACATCTTAGTGATTTTCAAGACTTTTGTCTTGGTTTCACTATTCACCATTCTCTTGACTTTTGGCATAACATTTCTGTTTCTAGATAAATGAGTGAATTTAGCCGTCCTTGCCTTTGAAGAATAATGTGGAATGGGCTCAGGCTTTGCATAGATATTCCTTCTATGCAGTATATTCTACGGGTAGTTGGGTCTCACAGCGTTGTACTGTGTAGGCCTTCTCTGATGAAAATTAGGATGTACTATCCTTGCGTTGGAATTGAAACGCTCAGTACTCCTGGAGTTGGTTGAGTAAGTTTTAGTG
>JAPKLW010005360.1:0-10301 GCA_026898455.1 Plectranthus barbatus
GATATCCCTAAAAATTTAGACCAATTAAGCAAATGGACTATCCCTAGGATAGAACCACGCCTAATTTATAAGTTAGGAGCTTTTGAAAAATTTGGACTTATGCAAGTAGTTAAAACTACAGAGGAATCAATCACTCTAGATAAAGATCAAATGATCTTAAAATTATTAAGTGAAGATGATTTAAAACCTTATAGGAAAGAACATAGATTTATCCATATAGGATTAATTCAGGTTGCATTTAAACCTTTAACTCTTGATAATCTTCCAGAAAGCTTTATAGCAGTTTTAAGAGATGGAAGAAATTTAAATTATAAAAAGTCTTTAATGGGTGTTGTTAGATCTACCCTGGCCAAAGGACCAGTTTATTTTGATGTTTATCCAAATTTACAGTTATCTTTATCTGATAAAAGTATTTTAGATGCTATAACATTAAATGTTAAAACTAATGGTTATGATTATAAACCAGAAACAGAAGTAATATGTGTCTGTTATAGAATTTATTATAAACCTTTATTTACTCTAAACCCCAATTGTAAAAGAGTAGATAAAATGATTAATGAAACAGTTTTAATAGAAACTAATTTTAGCAAGGCTAAAATAACAACTAGAAGACCTATAAAATGGGATGAAATAGAACTCCCAGAAAATTGGCAAATAGAAGAAGCTGTTCCACCTAAGCCCATGGAACAATCAAATTTAATTGATGTTTATCAAGGACAAGATGGACTTGTAAAATTAAAATTTGAAAATCAAAGAATGTTGCTAGGAAGCTCTAGTACGAGATCTTATATATCTTCTTTTGATTATCAGGTAGAATTTCCTCCAACTATCCCTTCTAGGGCTAGCACTTCCTGTATAAAAGAAGAAACTTCAGATATTTTCTGAAGAAGAAGAGAGAATAATAATGAACAAAAAAAATATTGTTAGACCTATGAATACTGTAACTCGTAATATGAGTGAAGCGGAAATGACACCGTCAGAAATGGATTTTAATTTTTAATGATGAATGAAAAATAGATTTTAATCCTGGTTCGTATGCCAGAAGCATAATAAACAGAGAATTTATGGATCCCAAATGGGAAGATTTTAGAAAATGGTTTCATGAAAGTTTTTCAGAAAATGAAAAAATAAATTATAGAAATGAATTTTATGAATTATGCAAAAGTCGAAATAATCTTATACCTTTTGTACCTTGGTTTACTCAAACCCATATTATGAATTATATTTCAACTATGGAAAGAAAATATAATATTATTGGTGGAAAAGTTTTGACTGCAAAATATCCACCACAACAATCTTTTTCAATGAAAAAAGATGACGTAACAATAAATTTTATGCCCTTTACAAAATTAATAGAGGATGATAAATTACCAATTATTTGCAAAAATATTAATGTTGTTTATGAGCAACAAAACTATACAAATTTGTTTCTTAATGTAATAGGAGAACAAATTGACTCTCTAAGTAATATAGTGGAAAAAGTCATAGAAGCTATGAAAAATATTCAACCTATTGTTGAAAAAGAAAATACAAAGATTGATACTAGTATTGCTAGTATTTTCCCTCCACCAGAAATTAAAGATTTCAAAATAAGTCCTCATAAGGAATTAGAAAAACTTCTTGAAGAAAAATTTAGTAAATTAAGTATTTCTACTCTTAATGAAGAGTTTAAGAAAGATTTTATTGAAAGTCAAAATTATGGACAAGCTTTGAAAAATCAATTAAATAAAATAACTAAATGGGCTGATAAACCTACTACGAGTAAATACTATTATAAAAGACCTACTCCTATTGATATGGTTCATGAAGAATCTGATAATATAATCAGTAATAGCTATAGTGGAAATAGAGTCTATGAATGGAATATAGATACTATGGCTCAAGGCCAAATTTCTAAAATGATGGAAAGAATGTTAATATACTCAACAATGGTCATACAAAATGGTAATACTAATGCTGCTCTTATGATAATAGCAGGTTTTACTGGCCAACTTAAAGGTTGGTGGAATAATTATTTATCTACTGATGATAAAAATTTAATTTTAAATAGTGTTAAAATGAAAAATAATAAAACAGTAGGAAATGCTGTTTATACCCTTGTTCTTACTATATTAGAACATTTTGCTGGAAATTTTAGTAATAATTAAGAGAGTACTAGAACTCTTTTACAAAATCTTAGGTGTAAAACACTTACAGATTTTAGATGGTATAAAGATGTATTTTTAACAAGAGTAATGGAACTCCCAGAGTGCAATAGCTCTCACTGGAAGTCTAAATTTATCGATGGACTACCAAGCTTATTTGCTGAAAGAATTAGAAAAATTCTTAGAGGAAATTATATTTCCATACCATATGATAGTTATTCTTATGGAAAATTAATTACAACTTGTATACAAGAAGGTTTATCTCTTTGTAATGAGATTAAATTAAACCAACAAATTAAAAGACAAAATTTAGATGAAAGACAACAATTAGGACAATTCTGTAGTCAATTTGGCATGGATGACATTAGAATTCCAAAAGAAAATAATAGATATAAATCTAAAAATAAACATAAAAGAACTCCAAAATATTTGGAAAAGAAAATAAAAAGAAGAAAAGAATTTCTTGATAAAAAGAAATTTGATAGGAAAAATTTAGTTTGCAATAAATGTGGGAAAATTGGACACTTAGCAAAGACTTGTTGGGTTAAAAAGAGAATTAATAATCTTAATATCTCTGAAAAAGAGAAAATAGAAGTATGGAATCTAATAAAGAATTCACCCAGTAATACTGTAACTGAAGAATCATCTTCAGATTCTTCTAATGAACAAAACATAAATGCTTTAGAAAATGAAAGTTTAAATTCTAGTAATAGCAGTTCTGATGAAGAATGTGAGCCCTGTAATACGGGAAAAACATGTAATAATAAAGATGAATTATATAGGATTCTTTCTCAATTCGAAGAACAAACAATTAATGTATTAACTTCAAATAATATTGTTGAAGTATTGAAATTAATTAAGGACCCTATACTTAGGTCAACCCTAATTGATGAGTTTAAAGAAGATATAGCTAGTACTTCTAAAAGTACAGGAGAAAATATAAATAATCCACAATTGCCTTACAAGATGGTTGAAGTAGAAAAAATCTTATATAATAAAGATAAAATAGAAGGACATATCTCCTTGGAAGACCTCCAACAAGAGGTAAAGAATCTAAAAATTGAAATTAAAGATTTAAGAAATACTAATAGTATTTATGATAAAAGAATTTCGAATCTAGAAATCAATGATAAAAAGCAAAAGATGCAGATTCATGAAAATGATGAAACTTTTCAATATGATGAAGGATTTTTAGCAACTCTAGAAGTTGTTACTTCGCAAAAATGGTATACACAAATTTCTCTGCTCATAGATAATTATTATACAAAAGACTTTACTGCTTTAATAGACAGTGGTGCTGATTTAAATGTAATACAGGAAGGATTAATACCTACTAGGTATTTTGAGAAAACCTCAAACTCTTTATGGCATGCAGGAGGCGGAAAACTCCAGATTAATTATAAATTGCCAAAAGCTTTTATCTGTGTTGATAATGTTTGTATTCCAAATAGTTTCGTACTTGCTAAAAATATCTCAAATCAAGTTATACTTGGAACACCATTTTTAAATAAAATATATCCTATTAAAAAAATTAATAATGAAGGTATCATAGGAACCTACAATAATAATAAAATTACTATTAAATTTAATAAAGAACCTTTTTCAAGGATTTTAAATAATATTTATGATAATATTATTCACAAGCAAAATCAATTAAATTTCTTAAAACAAGAAATTAATATAATTACAATAGATGATCAATTGAAGAATCCTAAGCTTCAAGAAAAGATCAAATTATTAGAAAATAATTTCTCTTTAGAAATTTGTAATGAACATCCAAATGCTTTTTGGAATAGAAAGAAACATATAGTTTCTCTTCCATATGAAGAAGATTTTAAAGAAAAAAATATTCCGACTAAGGCTAGACCCTGTCAGATGAATTTTGAATATTTAGAATTATGTAAAAAAGAAATTAAATTTCTCTTAGACAAAAGACTTATTAGTCCCTCACAGTCTGCTTGGTCATGTACAGCTTTTTATGTTAATAAACACTCTGAAATAGAAAGAGGAAAACCAAGATTGGTAATAAATTATAAACCTTTAAATCAAGTTTTAAAATGGATTAGACATCCCATTCCAAATAAAAAGGATCTACTTGATCGATTATATGATAGTATCATATTCTCTAAATTTGATTTAAAATCGGGATATTGGCAAATACAAATTGATAAAAATGATCGATACAAAACTGCTTTTAATGTACCTATAGGTCATTATGAATGGAATGTTATGCCTTTTGGATTAAAAAATGCACCTTCTAAATTTCAGAAAATCATGAATGATATTTTTACTCCTTATAGTGAGTTTATTATTGTCTACATAGATGATATTTTAGTATTCTCTAAGAATATAGAAATGCATTTTAAACATTTAGAAAATTTTAAGAAAATTATAATCCAAAATGGTTTAGTAATATCAAAATAAAAAATGCTTTTATTTAAAACTACAATAAGATTTCTTGGTCATAATATTGAAAAAGGAAATATAATTCCTATTAATAGAAGTATTGAATTTGCAGATAAATTTCCTGATGAAATTACTGATAAAACCCAGCTTCAAAGGTTTTTAGGGAGTCTTAATTATATTGCTCCTTATTTTAAAGATTTGGCAAAATATACAGCTATTTTATATGATAGACTAAAGAAACAACCTAAACCATGGTCTAAAGACCATACGAATAGTGTAAAAATAATTAAACAAAAGGTAAAAACTCTTCCTTGTCTTATGTTGAGTAATCCAAATTGGAAAAAGATTATAGAAACAGACGCTTCTAATATAGGATATGGAGGAATTCTAACTCAACTTAATCCAGAAACAAAAAATAATCATTTAGTTAGGTTTTATTCTGGAAAATGGAATAATGCTCAAAAAAATTATGCTACTACAGCCAAGGAAGTTCTTGCAATAGTCAAAAGTGTTTTGAAATTCCAAGATGATTTATATAATCAGCATTTTACTATTAAAACAGACTGCAATGCTGCAAGATTTATGTTTAATAAAGATTTTAAACATGATGTTTCTAAACAAATGTTTGCAAGATGGCAAGCACATCTAGCCCCTTTTGACTTTGATATTATTTATAAAAAAGGAGAAGATAATAGTCTTCCTGACTTCTTAACCCGCGAATATTTATCATGACTTCAGGAATGAGTTTTCCAGGAAGGGGAAATTCCTCTTATAGAGGAAGAGGTGGCCGTTCACCGGCAGTTCTTGCACAATTTGGAAGTAAGAAGCTCATAGCTTCTCCAAAAGATAAAGAATTTCAGGAGTTTCTTGAATACAAGAAACAGAAAGAGGGAAATACTTCCTCAAGTACCTCTTATGCAAAAATTCTGGGTAATGATTCAGAAAGTGATTATATCACAGGACATACAGAAAAAGATCATACAGAAATTATATTTCTAATAAACAATCATGAAATAAAATGGAAAAATGATCCATGGAAACTTATGGATAGAATCTTAGGCAAAACATCCTATACAACGCCTTCATATAAATTTAGAAATTATTATGAAGAAATATTGAAACAAAGTAAATCATGTGAATTTGATCATTTCGGAGAACGAGATAATTCTGAGATTTATAATTTTAGCAAAATTATTATAAAAAGAGTAATAACTCATGAAGATTGGGGAATATCTCCAAATTCTGAAAAAGAAGTAAGAAATCCAATTACTGGAATAGTTACTAAATATAATTACTGGGATTATAAAGAGGCATTTTATAAAATCCTCTATTATGAGAATGATAAAAGAAAGCATTCTTGGTTCATTAAAATATGCTCCTTGGTTTATAACCAAGACA
The DNA here is from genome assembly GCA_026898455.1 of Plectranthus barbatus. Taxonomy (NCBI): domain Eukaryota; kingdom Viridiplantae; phylum Streptophyta; class Magnoliopsida; order Lamiales; family Lamiaceae; genus Plectranthus; species Plectranthus barbatus. The sequence continues at coordinate 5,949 of JAPKLW010005360.1, forward strand.
TACCAAATTGGTTTTTTGATTGGTGGCACATTTTTGGCTCATCCATACATATCTTGCCACCTCAAATAAAAGAAAATTTCACTGGGTGGAAAAAATTGTCCCCTTTCTTTAAAAAGAAGAATACTTCAATTACAAGCATTGATGAAGCAATATTCTTCATCGAATTCTCAGTCCCATGGATTATTAAATGGATTCCAGAATTTGGTTTAACAGAAATAGGAATACCCTGTTTAAAAAGAAAATTCTTTACAAAATTCTGGGAAAAAATGATGAGAAGAGATCCTAATACAGGGGATCTATATGGAAAAGACACTCTTGAGTTACTACAAGAAAAAATCAGCAATTATAAATCCATAGAGACACAAAGATTAACAGGAAGACAATTCAGTCTACCTACGTCTTCACAAATATCCAAGAAGGAGTACATAGCATCATATGTTGAAGAAATGAAGAAAAAATTAATGGAAGATCTTGAGGAAGAAGACCATATGGAGATATCTGATGACTTCCAAGAAGCCCAGGATCCAAATAATTTGGGAGAAATTAAGGATATCGATCAATTTTTCCATGAAATAAAAGAATCATTATCAAATGAATCTTCAAGGAGTAGCAGTTCCACAAAAAGAGCTACAAAATAGTTTGGACAAATGGATAAAAATCTAGCAGACAATAATGGAGAATAATCGCAGACAATAATTTCTGCTTTTAGACTAAAAATAGTCTCTATTTTGTTTTCTTTCTTCTTTTACTTTATTGCTTTGGCTTGTTGCGACGGATTTAAAATCCTAGCTGTATTGTAATTTTTTGTTTTTGATGTCCGAGGCCTATAAATAGCAGCCTCTTTGTTCAGGGAGAAACACACTCGTATTAACGAGCTCCCTCTCTTGTAAAAACCCTCTCTCTAAGCCCTTCTCTCTTGTAATAAATATTTCTTAAAAGTTTGGCTACACAGTTGTAAGTTATTTAAATTTCAGTATTTAATTTTTGTTCTAATGATTAGCCTTATAGGCTAAATCTATGTGTTAATCTATATCCGACTCTATTGGCAACATGGATTTTATATTTTTACATCCTTGCACATAATCCTATAAATGAATTAATTCTTGAAGGTTTAGGGTTTGTGACTGGCCTAAAATAAGGATAATCTGTGATGGCTATTCTCAACAAGTTGGCCTACATGGCAAATTGATGTAAGACCCGAAAATGGCTGTCCATTGGTTGGTAGCCTGATCAGATAAACCTTAGAGTAAGCTGTCGGTTAACATCCCCTTGTAAAAATTCCTTTAGGATGTATTCTGATATAGGATGCCTGTGATCCTGGCTGTGAATGGTATCAGAGCCATGTGAATGATAGGGAAGGTTATAGATTAACACAGTTCTTATATATATATATATATATATATATATATATATATATATATATATATAATCTATCCACATTCATATCCATATCAATCTCATCCATAATTATCCATATCATATTCATCCATATATCTACCGATATCTATTTTAACCATATCTAAGCATATATCTCATCCATTTATCCTTAATACCCATATATATATAACCCTTCCATATTTTTTTTCCTTTATCTTTCATATCCTCTTTCATATAAACCTATCTAATTGAGGGATTAAGAAAGTCATAATTTGAGTGATACACGAGCGTTGAGTGATCAATCATTATGAGTGATACACGAGAGCTTGTGAGGTGGTGAGACGTACTTTTTATTATTCGCAGAATGGCTGAAACTGAGTATGAGGATAAAGATGATGATGCAAAACTTCAAATGAGGTATATGATGAAGGTTTTGAAATTCGACTTAAGAAAGATGGCGAAGTCAGGGATGGAGATGTTGCATCAACGCCTTGATGCATTGGAGGATCACCGTAATACTCGTAAGATTGGAAGAGGAAGAATTCAAGATGATGATTATTTGGGCAACAGAAAGATGGACGTTCCTATTTTTCAAGGAAGGAAAGATCCCGAGTTATCTTGGGAGAGGAATCTTGAGGTTATCTTTAAAGATCATTACTACTCAGAGCTTAAAAAGGTCGATTTGGCGACGATGGGGTTTACTGATTATGCACTTACTTGGTGGGATCGGTTCATGCGTGAAAAGAGGAGGTATCACGATCTGCCAATCCAGTCGTGGAAAGATTTAAAGTTAGTAATGAGGAAACATTTTATACCTGATTATTACAATCGACAATTGTATTACAATTTGCGGAATTTGAGGCAAGGATCTAAAAGTGTGGAAGACTACTACAAAGAGCTGGAAGAAGCCATGATTCGTGCTATTATCAGTGAGGATCAAGAAATAACAATGGAAAGATTTTTTACTGGATTGAATTGGGAGATCCAAGAAAGATTGGAGCTGCATCAGTACGAGGAGTTGGAGGACATGGTTCACATGGCCATCAACATTGAGAATCAATTAAAGAGAAAGAGGATTTACAACAAAGATATGTTAGACAATTATTTCTCATTTGAAAAGCTTCAATCATTGGTGGAGCAGGCATTGGTGACATTAGAATCTGAGCCGATGAGTGCTTCAATTCAAGAGTTCAAAGATGATGATATGACACATACACCTGTGGAGGATTCTATTGAAAGTAAGGACAAGATTGAGGATCCGGCTCCACTCACAATCTGTACCAGTCCAATTTTGGGTATACATAGCCATTGCCAAGAGACCAAGGAAGAAGACATAGTAGTTCATACTCCATTGGAGAATCTTGTTGAAGTTAAGGAAGATATCGCTATTCCATTTGCACTCAATGTTGTTACAAGTAAAGCTTCGAGTGCACAGATTCAAGTGGATATACATGAGGGTTCGGAATCAGTGAAGGCAGTGGAGGTGAAGGTCGAGAGGGAAATAGTTCATAAGTTTGTTTCTGCAAGAACTCTTATTCCAAAAAGAAAGATGCATGAAGATAAGCAATTGCCAGAGTCTGAACATGATGATGCACCGAATAAGCCAACCAAGGGCAATGTAAGATGGTCAATTGAATCCGGTGCAGACGTGGATTTGAGGACAAATCATTTGAAGAGGAGGGGAATGATGAGAATCAAGGTGGTCCAATATTGAAGAATTTAATTAAGTTATTTGGTCTTAATTAAATTATTGAAGGGTCCAAAATTGAAGAATTTAATTAAGTCGTCTGGACTTAATTAAATTATTGAGGTTGTGATTTATGAGAAGATAAAAGATATTTCAAGATATTATTGAAGAAAATAGAAGATTTGATTAGTCTTGAAATATCTTGGATATTTCTTAAATTTGGTTTCTAGATTTGTTAGATTTGATTTTTAGCAAGATTTGATTTCTAGATTTGATTTGATTTCCTAGTTTGATTAGGATTAGATTTGATTTTTCTCCCTATAAATAGGGCTTCATATTTTCATTGTAATTCAGTTTCCAGTTCAATAATAATTTTGTGAGTTATTTCTCCAATCCTGAAAACTCATGAATTTCTGTGGATTACCTTGAAATTCAAACTTGACTTATCAATCGGACTTACACATCCGATTGTGGTGTCTTCTATCGTTCTTCATCATTAGTTCTTCAGCTTCTTGGGGCGTATATGAGATTCGTCTGGAATACATCATTTCAAGGGTCGATAGTTCTTCAGCTTCTTGGGGTGTATATGAGATTCGTCTGGAATACGTCATTTGAAGGTCGAATTAGGGCTGCTGAACTTCCATCCGTTCGTTGTTTTCGTTTCCAGTTCCATTCGAGTCGTTTCCGTGTTGTGTCAACTCTTGTTCCTGGGCTGCGATCTAAACGAGTGTCGACCGACGCATGTGTGTCCATCGACACAGGTTGCGTCGATTGACACACACGTCGTCTTACTGACGTGAGCGCGACTCGGAGCTGCAACTCGAGTTTTCTACCATCTCAGACATATTCAACACTAACAAATCATCCTATCATGCTCCTATACCAATATAGAACACGGGGACATGCTTCACACGTTTATAAATCACGAAAACTGGCCGGAATATTATTTGTATAATTTATATTTTTTTAAAAAAAATTGTTAAAGTTAATCAATATTAGAATTATATGTTAATGTAATATATGTTAAAGGCCATAAATATTAAAGCAAACTAAATTGTTGTATGGTAGAATAAGTAATAGATATTGGGTGATTTCAGATACAACTATCTTTTTACTTCTCACAATCCCTTTAAAAAATAAAATACAAACTTCCAATTTTATCTATTGTTGGGAAATTTGGCTAAGTTTCCCTTCCCTCAGTAGCACTCATAGAAATGTTGTGATTTTGATTAAGGGGCGGCGCACGAATCACAAGGCTATTTGTTAGATCATAGTTTTGGTGCATCAAA
>JAPKLW010005360.1:10311-21369 GCA_026898455.1 Plectranthus barbatus
TACACATTTTCCGCTGCCAAGTTATACCCTGATATCCGGGACCAACATCTATATAATTTAAATTTTAAAAATTGACATTTAAAAATAACCCTAGATTTAATAAAGCGTCTGTTAGATTTTCTCAGAATTTAAACCTAATTTTGCTTCACCATTTTACAGCCCCGTAAAATCTATATCTATATATATATAAAAGCAAAACCCCTCTCCTAAAAACTTTTCCCCCCAAAACGACTTACTAAAAATAATACTATGATATATTAGGTAAGTAAGATTAAATATGGTAAGTATTTATTTATTCTAATTTATAAATGATAATGGCTAATTATTTATATATATGTTTTGAACAATTATATTTATATGAAATAATAAATTTTATTACTAATCTTTAATAAAAAAACATATAGATAATGTATCCAATACATAATAAATTCTTTTAAACTGTACAATATATATAAAAAGAAAACATTGCAATTGCTAAGAAACAAAATAAAATTATATATATTAGATTAATTCATCATAAATAATATCTAGAAACATAATTTATAAATCTATATATTTACACAACCCCTAAAAAAAATGCCTGCTTAAAAAAGTTTGCTGAAATAATTAAACAAAAGTTATGGAAACAATAATCAAATGTATGAAGGAGAAAAAAAAAACGGTTGCAATATACATGGCACAAATTTATATACTTCCAAAAAGTATTATGGAATGAAAAACATAAATTGACTAAAAATTAATATAATTATAATCATTTGCGTAATTATAGAGTGATTGATTGTTCACTAAAGATAATGAATAGTGAGAAAAAATTCTATAAATACCTAATGTACGGTGAGCTAATTGGGAACTCATTTCTATTGTTGGAGTAGAATTTCTAAGATTCAAATTTATGCGAACATCGTTCGTTTGTGCTGGTTAATGGTTATGCCAGATAATTCGAATTAGGTAAATTCGTTGTTCTTTTAAATGTTATATATTTGATTTTTCTTATTTTTGACTTATAATGGGAGGGGAATACTCATACAAATTATTTTTGTTTATTATCTTATAGCATAATTGCAGTATATTTAATTTATTTTATACAATTGGATGAATGAATATTAATTTAGCAATAGTTGCATGACTCAAAAGTTTTAATTCTACAGGTGAACAATCATGCAATGGTGAGTTTTTGGTTCCTTAATTTAATTTTTGTATATATTTTTTATATTGTGCATTTGTTTATTCTTTTAGGGTTGAAGATGCAAGCCAATTAGGAAGGCTTCGGGTTGATCGATACAAACAATGAGAGAGATCATCATTTGCCATCCACAAAAAATGATTTTTCCAAGATAGTTGTACAATAATTATTTTAGAGCTATATTAATTCAATCATTATCAATGCATGCTTAACCTTTTTTTTTGTTAGTTTTGTTTCATCTCTTTTTAGTTTAAATATATTTTATCTCAATATTATAATATTAATATCTTTAATGAAGACAACAAGTATTAAAGCATTTGTCACAGTTGAGTAAATAGATTACGAGATTGCAAGGAAAAAAGATTATTCGATTCATGTAAATTATTTAAGTATATGAATTGACAATTTAAAGAAATTATATAATTAGCACAATAAAACAGAAAATATTGAAGTGAATTATATATTAATTGGTAAGTGTGGATTTATTTAAGCTTAATGTTATCATATGAATTTTGTTATGCAATAAGCGGTTTAAGTCATCTAAATAGTTTTTGTAAAAAAAAGGTCATCTAAATAGTGGGGTATAAAAAATTGTACAACTTCGTTTCCCGTATTTTTATTATGTACTATAATTCTGCAATTATATTTTAAATTGTGTGTCTGATAAACAATATTAAATAAAAATAGCAGTCAAATAATGGTAATAAAGTGCATGTTGGGCTTGATTCACTAAATCCACAATATATTATAGTAAAGAAATTAATATATAAATAAATATGCAAATAAAGATAGAGACGTAAACAATAAAAAGTATTGTCTATTTTTTATTGTCTATAGAAATATGAAGAAATGAGATAAACCACTAAATATAAAATTTGAATAAAACATGAGCATTTTTAATGTAGAAAAAACGCAATTATGGGAACTAATTTATGAATTATCATTAAGTGGTGGTAATAAATTTTAGCAAATATTATAAATAGTCAATCAAATTAACATTTTGCATTAAGTAATCTCATTTTTTTTATGCTACCATTAATATTTTTTAAAAGTTTTGGATTATTCGCTTTTTATATTTAAGCTATTTGGTTGGATTTTCATTTTTTGTTTGTGAATGAATCAATTTTTTGTTGTTTTCAATTATCTTTCATGTAATGTTATATATTTTTGAATTTTTGTATTTGGATATATTTGACTAGACTTTTTATTTTTCAATCAAACCAGATGACAAAGAGAGCGCAAGATGAGATCGAAGACATACTTAGAAATTAGATGCAATAGTTGATCATATAAGGCTCTTGCTTTTTTTTTTTTTTTTTTTTTTTGATAATCCTATGTATAAAGTGTTGTTTATTTATATTTTTTCAGTTTATTTTATTTTTCTATGTAATTAGTTAATTTATTTCATGTAATCTAGGTTTTATTTATGATTAATAATAAATTTATTTGAACATTGTGTTTTGTTAATAAATATTATTTCTTATGATTTTAAAAAATTAATATCGTTTTATTTAATTTATAATTTTATTTTATATGTTTGATTTTGTGTTTGATAGCAAGTATTATTTAAAATATTCCATGAATAATTATTGATTTAAACTTTTTTTTTTTGTTGGCAACACAAAATTATTTTATGTGGATATAGTATAAACTAATAACATAATTGATTTAACTAATTATGTTATTTGGCCGATGGACATTTTAAACTTTTTACAAACAATAATACACAGAATAAAGGGTGATATGATTGTATCATTTTTAGTTGATACATGAATTGGTGTAAACTTAATATTGTTTTTCTATTTCTTTCACTTCAAATGGATAGACATGAGAGTCTTAATTTTATTATGGAGATTAATATCAATAGGTAATGTTAAGTCCATAAAAAAAAAGTGGTGCTTAATTCAATGACATATTGACATATATCTATTAATTTGTTACATCTTTTAAGCGATTCATAATTTATTATAAATACTATTTTTGTAGAATAATTTATTATTAATTTTCATTTTTTATTAAAAAGAAAGTGGTTCTATTTTATTAATTGGAATCATTTTAAAGAGTGAGAAGTAATTATGCACCTAGAAATGTATATTGGTATTAATTCTATTTAGCTCAAACTTAAATTACAGAATTATTTATTTACAGTATGATACCGTACAAAAATCTACAGTATGATAATGATATGAGATCATAAAATTTGGGTATACCTCTATATGTCTCAATGAATATATAAATATTAGTTATTTTTAATTTCACATAAATATAAATATTATAAATACTTAATTCAAGAAAGTTTCTTATCTAATATTTTTTATCTTGATTTCTTTTATCTCTCTAATTTGGCATATTTGGTTATTGGGATATTTTTAGAGTAATACTTATATTTATTTTTAATATATGTTAATGCATAATTATTTAAGTTTTGAATATTTATTTTGTTAGAGTTTGATTATTATGATATAAATTATTATAGTTGTTTGTTTTTATTTAAAAGATAATTATTTTAACATAATACTCCCTCAGTCCCATTAGAGTAGTCCCATTTCTTTTCGGCACGGAGATTAAGGGTTGTGAGTGTAGTGGAATTAATATTTTATTGGTGAGTGTGAAAAAATTTGCCATTTTAGGAAAATGGGACTAATTTATGGGACAAACAAAAATGGGAAATTAGACTACTTCAATGGGACGGAGAGAGTATCATATTATAACATTTATGAATGTAAAATGATAGCAAATTGCATGGCATGCCGTTGACAACATGATTAGAAGAAAGTAAACGAAAAAATAGTAAATTTTGGAAAAATATGGTTGGAATAATAGAAAAACAACGAAAATAAGTTATTTTTGGAAGCCCATTCGTAATTATATATTCAAAAGAGAGATAAAATATTTTAAATCGTCCCATATTAATAAAGAAAAAACATGTATGAATGAAAACAATTATAAAAGAACCATTGTAATAATCCACATCGATGGATAATCTAACACGTACAAATGGTCGCAGAGCCCGAATTTTGCAACTCTAAATTACAGTACAATTGTTAAATAATAATTATATGAATATTTATTTTTTTAATAAATAAGATTTGTTACCGTAAGGTATACCGCTAATACAAAATATTGTGCGATTTCAGTATACCACGATATATGGTAAAATTTCGGTACGATACTATATTTACAGTACGATATTAATATTCAATTTATGTTATATTTAGATCTCGATATATCGATAGTTTCGGTACGATAACAGTATGAATTTTTTCATACCGTAAAACTTTGTACGACATATAGTACAGTAGAAGATTTTTGGTATATTGTACCGACCCACCCCTAATCGCAACACATTGATCAAAGTGATATGTTTGCTGGACTATATATTTACAAAGCGAGCGATCATTTACCATTTCAAATGCATATTTTAATATTGGTATACACAAAATATTATTTAATTTATGTAAGTATTTAAAGTAAATCTTTAAAAATATTGTGTACTTAAAATGCATATTTTAATATAGGTATAAAAGAAATTCCTAAAAAAATTTAAATCGAATAATATATAAACTTCACTATTTTGGTGTACTAAAAATTTAAACTCTTTAGTAAATTGATAAGTTCGCAATTTACTCACATATATGTAGGTTTCTACATTTGTTTCATAAAATGTATCGTAGTTTTATAAATTTTATATGCATGATTTTATATTAGTACATGCTATGATTTGGTTGTTAAAGTCTCATAGGTTTTCATGAGAAGAAGTGTGTTAAATGAAAAAAGAAAAACTAAATCTGAAAGTTCAAGATCTGTGACAATCAATGCTCTTTTCATGACAGTGGAATATACGGTTGTGACTGGGAGCTAGGATGGTCGACACAAAGTTATGACATACAAGGAATAAAGCAACACTCTCCGTGATGATCGACATGGAATTCATGTCAAACAACAAAAAATGCATAAATTATTGGCTCACAGATTTTTGTGCTTTTTAGTCATGTTTCATTACCTAATCTCTCCATAGTATATTTAGACAGTGCGACACTATTTGTAGTATAATTATACGCTTTTATTTCTTTATTTATAATGCAAGAGCTTGTGTGTAAGTAGAAGAGATGAGAAGTGGTAGCGAATTAGTGGCGGATCCAAAAATATTTGTTAAGTATGATTCCATTCAATTTTTACGTAACAAAAAAAGTACATAATTAAGTAGATATATCAGTTCATTATAATAATAATAAAATATATGAAAATACTATGCATAAATCTAAAGTTTTTACATTAAATAAAATTATTATTGGCGCCTCTTAATTCTAAATCCTTACACTTTCTTATTCTTCATTCTCAAACACTTTTTTTCTAAATAATTTGTGGTAAAAATAATTATTTCATAAAAATATCATATCATCATATTACTAAAACAAAAATAAATCTTGATTTTTAGGGGTGTTGAAGTCCACCCAGGTCTCTTAGTAGATCCACCAATATAGTGAAGTGCATGTAAAGAGGTATAAGAGCAGACAATTATAAAGCAACTATGAAGATTTATTTGGGGCATAAATTTATCTCCGGTGACAAATTTAAAGTTGGATCTAAAATAGATTGAATTTTAATATTTAAATACTATATATACATATAATAAAATATTAATATAATTTATAGTAAACTATTAGAGAAATTATACACTCCGCGCATCGCGCGGGCAGCAAACTAGTTTCTTCCTAAAATTAGAATCAAATAGGATACAGTATAACTCATTTAATTCAAGAAGTGATAGAAAATAAAGTTGTTGCATCATAAACTTTAAGCTTAATGATAATATATTAAATTAATAACTAAAGAAAAAACTAAAACAAGATTAAGATGTTTGCGATTAAAAAAAAAATGGAAAAAGTCACGCAACTTAAAGAAAAAAGTCATGTATTTTTTTCAAAAAAATCCCCTCCAAAACATAAACTTCAATCATGAACCGATCCGAATTCATACTATAAGATTCCCAAATATTGTGGTACTGCTCAACCAAAAGAGAAACAAAAGATCATTCTAAAGCTCAGAGTCAACATAAAAAATAATGGAATGGATAAAAAAAAAGAAGCTAAATGAACAAAACTCTGGTAAATTTTGTAGAGCATATAGTCATCAAATTGTTCTACAAATTACTGCGTGCAGTAGAATTAAGAGAGGGTAGGCAAATTCACGTGTTTATATATTTTTGAAAAGAAGATATATCCTAAATCTTACCGAGATTTTATTTAAGGAGCTTTATTTTAGGGAATTATATATATAAATATCATTTTTTAATTTAAGATTTTAAATTAAAGATATAAAAGTATAATTGGAAGTTGATATTATATATTTTAGGAGTTTTATCAATCTAGGACTCGAAAGATACTTTAATTATCAATTCAGGACCCGAAATATCATACAATTCTCAATTCAGGATCTCAATATCAGGTTCTGGATTGAGAATTATTTGATCTTTCGGGTCCTAGATTGACAAATCATCTTTCGGGTCCTGAATTGATAATTAAATTATTTTTTAAATCCTGGATTGACAATTCTCCTATATTTTATAAAAGAGTTATGGGGACTAAAAAGATGGCTTTGTTTAGAATTCCCGTAGAAATAGATAACTTAAAATTTAACGATGTTTTATTAATCTTGGTAGAAGAAGATATCTTAAATCCTACAAATTTTTATTTGATGGTAGCTTTATTTTAGGAGTTTTGATGTGGGCTTTGTTTTTAGGGTTATATATTTGAATATCAATTTTTCTAATTAAAATTGTAAATTAAAATTATAAGATTAAAATTGAAATATCATATTTATTCTTTTTAAAAGATTGTAAAGAGAAAAAAATCTCATATTTAAGAATTATAAAAAGCATAAAAATATTAAATAGAAAAAATTCAACCATCGATTTAATAAGATTAATATTCACAATTGGATTTTTAATTTTACAAGGCCCATATCCAACGGGTCCAAACCCAGCTACAATACTAATCCGCATAACACCGGGCCTGACTATAAATTCAGTGAGTTCGTTTTCTAAAACCTAGCTATAAATATATATATATTGCTATCTTTCCTTTTCTCTTTCTTGTAGGGTTTTATCACTTGACCGGCAGCTGCCCCTATCCCTCTTCCATCGCAGACGAAAGCCATGGTACTGCTCGTTATTCACATCAATTCTACTGGCATCATCTAATTCTTGATAGGATCATGGCGTAATTGATTTTTTTCGTTATTCTGATGTGTTTATATGAATAATTCAGTTTCGATTTTTGTTTGCTAGAGTTTATCAATGTTTTGTATACTTCTGTTGAGTAACTTTCGTTATTTTATTTATTTCTGTTATATTTACGTACTTTTGGTGATGAAATTCTAGCCTGAGATATCGGCGGTATACTGACTTGTTAGGTTTCCGTGTTTATTTATGATTTGATGTTATATTTCTATCTCAAGCATTGATGCCAGTGGTCGGCATCATAATTGATTGAGTTATAGTGATGATTTTGAGCTCAACAGATAATATTTTTTGGAAATTGTATACCTTAGTACGATATGAACGAAGTTACCTTTTCCGCTCCTTAAAATTTTTGTTACATGATGTCTCCTTTTTTATGTGATAGTCGAGAAGAAAGACCAGGGAGCCCAAAGAAGAGAATGTCACACTTGGACCTGCCACTAGGGATGGTGAACTGGTTTTTGGCGTTGCCCACATATTTGCCTCATTCAATGACACCTTTATTGTGAGTGCATATGTCATTTCATGGGATTTTCTCTCGAGGGAAATAATTTTTTAATTATGTGTTAATTTTATTAACTGTATTTAAATTTCACTTTCAGCATGTGACTGATTTGTCTGGTCGTGAAACCATGGTCCGGATTACAGGTACGTTTATATTTTATCTGTTTTTTGTAAAATCTTTTGATGCATTTGTCTCACATATCTCATAGTGCTTGCTTCCCTTGGATGATTGGACACTATAGTAACTCCCTCTGTTGTGAAGGGTTTTTTTTAGAAACCTCTTATATGAAGTTAAGGGACTGCATATATTAACAATTGTTTGTATTTTTAATTATTTTCATATCAAGTTCTTGCTGTTTTAGAGAATAGTACTGTTTTTCCCGTGATTGCATTTGGACATCTTTATATACATTTTAAATGGTGTTCCTTGACATGTTTCACTGTCAAAAAATGGCAGTTGTTTCTTGTCTTTTTTTTTCATGCCTGTTCTTGTATCTGCATGCATTGTTGGTACCATGATTAGATATACAACTTAATTAAAACCTACATAATCTTATCCTAAATTTGCTAATGCTGATATGCTTTGTATCTTTGTAATGGGGTTTTATACATAAACTAAGCTGTTGATTCTAATACAATCTTCCTGCTAAATTGCTTTTTGGTAGAATGCCATGTTTGTTGCGGTTGAGGCAGGATTACATGTTTGTTCATCTATGTTAGTTTAATGTTCTTTTTTTGGTGGAAGAGCTTCCAAACTGATGCTTTCATTTTTTCACCTTGGTTATAGGTGGTATGAAGGTCAAAGCTGACAGGGATGAATCCTCTCCCTATGCTGCTATGCTTGCAGCTCAAGATGTTTCCCAAAGATGCAAGGTTTTTAACATATTTTTGAAAGCTATCTCATTTGTTATTTCTTTCTTTTATGTATTTTTATCTCCCTTAGTCTTCTGATTGAGATAATTAGTTGTTGATCGATATGTGTGTATTTTGTACAGGAATTGGGAATCAATGCTCTTCACATTAAGCTCCGCGCCACTGGCGGAAATAAGACCAAAACCCCTGGTCCTGGTGCTCAGTCTGCACTTAGAGCCCTTGCCCGTTCTGGCATGAAGATTGGCCGTATAGGTGAGGGACATCTTGAATTCATTGATTTTTTGTTGTTGCCAAATGCTTAATTTTCTGTTATCTTTCTTAATGTCTGTTAACTAACTTCCTCCTCCCTCCCCAGAGGATGTTACTCCAATCCCAACTGACAGCACCAGGAGAAAGGGTGGCCGAAGAGGAAGGAGGCTGTAACTTGTTGTCACAAGTCCTGAAATTGTGGCTGGGGTATCTTTTTTGAAGTTGTTATCCAGTATTTGAACGATTTTATTTCATCAATGAGAACATTTTGTGTTTGATCATCTGGATATCGACAGTTTACCCGAGTTATTTTCTTGAGAATATTCTTATATATCTTTTGACTATTGAGTTTTTGTTGTTTCGGTTTAGGCCAAAGTTGAATAGCTTGATGGCAAAACTTTTTCTTTCGTTATGTTGGATTTATGCATCTTTTTGGATTGCACATGTTTTTGTCGTGATTATATGGAACAGTAGCTACTCATGATAGGTTTAACTTATACTAACTTTAAGTTTATAGTAGAGCTTTGATAACTAGTTTTTGTGTCCACCATTTGTTTTACCTCTCACTGTATGGCTCTTGCGCATTACAGAAACCATGGTCTAGAATTCGATGTTGATTTGTTTGTTATAAATGTAGTTTAAAAATGAATTTTCTTGTCAAGTTACACTGGTTATGGATTATAGACTCAATATGTTTGGCTTGAAATATAATATTTCTAGTGTATGTCGCTATTTACTAATTGTTTTATGGATTCTGATTTACCACCGTTTTTTTGTAGTACTTGATTCAACATTTTAATTTTTTTTGTAAGGATTCAATTATTTTACTTGGAATTAATCTTGTTGTCTTTAAATATCTGTGTTGCTCGTGAAGAACTCTTTTGTGGAAGCATTCTGATTTTATATTTTTAGGTTTATGTATTTTGGTTGAATATTACTGCAGTGAGAGCAATGTGAATCTTGGAAATAAGGGGAATTGTCAGAAAGTAATCTGATTTTAAGGTTTTATTTTTTATTTTTAGAAGAATCTGATTTTATTTTTTAAAATTGATGTGGTTGTTTGAATTTTAACTGAAAAATTATTTAATAATATTAATCTTGAAAATGATGAAAATTGTTGAACCCGACAATTCTTTTTTCAATACTTAAATGTCAGTTGTACTTATTATTTGTTGCGTTTAACAAATTCTAATACTCACACCGTCCCGATTGCAAATGGCATTGTAACCGTCCCGATTGTAAATGGCACATAATTAATAAGATCAATTATTGATAATTTAAAAGTTTGTTTAAATATTTAATATATTCATAAATATTTTTTGACATTCGTGCAATATGAAACTGGACCAAATAATCGGGACGGAGGGAGTAATAAAAACTTGCTACAAATTCGCCCTTGATTCATTTATCTTTTCGAAATTACTACTCTGTAAAAATTATATTTTGTAATATATAAAATGTTTGCGAAGTTCTTAAAAATTAGCTTAAACAATATATATTGTGACGGCGGAGTACCAAGATACAACTTATTAAAATTGGGTATATTTTTTAACTGGAGAGGAAATGTTTCTTAACTCTCATTATACAATATTGTTTTTTTGAAAGTGGGGGTACTCAATTTAGATGTCTTGGTGTCCTTAAACTCATAGTCAATTAATTATAAAAGGTAAGAGAAAATATTTTGAAATACTCAAAATTATAAAAATATAATAAAAATATTCAATATTGTGAAAATATCACAAAAATACTCAAAAATACAATTTTTAACATGATGAGTTATTAATAGTGATGGCCCCGGGCCGGTTCCGGGCCGGTTCCGGTTCGGAACCGCCGGTTCCGGTTCCGGGATATTTGGAACCGGAACCGGCCCGGCTAGAAGACTCCACGGTTCCGGTTTGGAACCGTAACCGGCGGTTCCGGTTCCAGGCCGGTTCAGCCGGTTCCGGTTCCGAACCGCCGGTTCCTTTATTTATTTTATTTTTTTTAATTTTATTTGAATTTTAAACGG
>JAPKLW010005361.1:7395-17497 GCA_026898455.1 Plectranthus barbatus
TATATATATATATATATATATATATATATATATATAGAGAGAGAGAGAGAGAGAGAGAGAGATAGATAGTTGATGTATTATATATAAAATAATTTATATTATAACACATTAAATATAATATTGTTGAATAAAATCATACATATTTTAAAATAATTTCTAAAAATGCTAAGATATATAACTTAATTAATTATATTTTAATATTGTAAAATAACATATATTTCATTCGTGGGTTATTCGGGATATGTGGGTCGACCCAAATCTGACCCGAACCCGACCCAAAACTTAATTGGGTTTGCGGACTCAACCCAATATTTAAATGGGTTGACCCAACCCATTAATTTCGTGTTAGGTTCAGGTCGGGTTGTCGGGTCGAGTCTGAAATTGCCACCCCTACCCACATGGATATAGAAAAAAGAGAGACTGAGAAAGTTGTTCGAGAGGAGAGGCTCCAAGGCCATTGCAAGGGTCATGTTATCTCGAACGGAGGTTCAGACATTCCTGATCTTGATGATGGAACTTTAAGCTCAGATGATGAATCAGGAGAGTACGCACTGCTTGCGTTTATGACAACAATTGGGGAAGAAGAAGACAGACCAGTTGGCTCTAGCAGCAACTGACAATCAGGTAACTAATGTTTTATCAGTTCTCCCCATATTTGCATGCATAGTTGAGGACCCTGAGTCGTACTGCTCCAACTCAGAAGATATTACCCTCGAATTTCTTAACAAAGAATTCTTATACTTGAATAAGTTGAAAAATGATATGGTGCATGAAAACACAGTGCTGAGGAATCAAGTTTCTGTTTTGACTGATGAGGATGAAAAATCTCCGTCCCTTAGCGCAGATTTTACAAAACTCAAAGAAGAATACTCGATTTTACTTAAAGATCTTGAAAAACTGATAGCTGAGTGTAAAACCTTGAAGAGCAAGAACCTTGCACATTAAAAATGTATTTGCTCTTTTAAATCGAGCTCAAAGGTTTTTTGATAATATTCTTTCTCAGATGAAAGATCCATGATAGAACTTGCATTGGTTTTGATTTGAACAATCACGCATCGTCTTCTTAATCTTCTAGTAGCACAAAAAAAATTAATTTTTTTCCCGAGGTGCCAGTTATCATCATAAGAAAACTAGTGAAGGAGCCACTACGAAGCAGCCACCCTCTGCTCTCAGAACTTGGTGTTGGTCAGCAACCAACCCCAGAGTAGCTAAACAACCAGTTTCTAGTACAAGGAAGCCAGTCCCCCCTCCAAAACTGACTATGCAAAAAATTTCAGTTGCGAAGAAGCCAGTTTTCACTCCCAATCTGACCACACAGTCATCTTATAGTGCGAGGAAGTCAAAAGTAGAAGTAGCTCCCGATAAATGATATGTTCGGAGATCCTACTTTTATCCCCAAAATGAGAGAAGATTTACACCAAATAGGAGGATCACCAACTTGAGGCCAGAACCCAAAAATTATTTTTATAATACAAGGGCTAGGATGGCTAATCATTACGGCCAAGGATCTAATACAAGGAAGTTTTATGATTATACGCAATTGGAACCAATTTTTCAAGGTTCTATTAAGAGATCAGTTCCTAAGCAGAACTCACAGACACGAGCAAATCATAAAAATCATGCATTCATGCATTTATTCGAAAGGAAGAAAAAGGTTGTGGCAAGTTAAGAAAAGAAGTTCATAACAAATAAAGTTCTACAGGTCTGGATTCCAAAAGGGCTAATCGGTTACCTAAAATTTGATTTTTTGTCTTGCAGGTACAGGTTGGAGCGAGTTAGCCCTAGGAGCATAGAGATCAGTGGATCTTGGGCCGTGGTTGCTCGGCTCATATGACCGGAGAAGTAGACTTACTGGTCAATCTTATAATGGTCGAGGGACCATTGGTCATTGGTGTGTGTGAAATACACTAGTGCAAGTGTACACTATCAAGTAATATCTAGGAGTATTCTAGAGTCGAATCCCACATGAAATGTCTTATGTGTAGAATCGTGCACACATTAACATGCAACATGGGTTAAAAAAAATTGTGGTTGAGATAATCATTTTGTAGGAATGGTAAATTAACATAAACAGAACAAAGACAATTGAATTAACAAAAGGTAGATAAATGAATTGATAAGATCTCAGTTATAAAGACAACTCAGGTTGCTGACTCTTCTTGCTATGTAAGATGATGTAGCATTGATCCTAGCATTCTTTAGTGCTGAACCACATAAGTAATCTGATAACTTTTCCAAACTGTAGATGTTGCTAAGATAATCAGCTATCCACATATTCCTATGCTAAATAGAAGAATATCCAGCTCAAAGTAAGATAATTTCAATAAGCACACTGATAAGCTCATTATTTTACTCGCTTATCTATATTATTTTCTACTATTTTATTTAGTTTTATTGAGTTTATATATATATTCTATGCATGATTCTATATTAGGTGGTATTATGCGCGTTTTGGTGTTTTTGCAGTTTTTAGGCCAAATTCACTTGAAAACCGTTCCGAAAGCAGTGACGTGTAAGAGTAGCAGTGAAGAGTTCTTCCACAAGGGTAATTCTGGCTATTGGCGCAGGGAAATGGATGAAGCTTTGAGTTAGCTCTCCAGCGCAACTGGAATCGGGTCAATCGGAGTTCGGGAGAGGAAGTTATGGCCAAAACCGTGAGACCGCGCAGAAGGGGCGAGGGACCACATCGATCGACGTGAATCCACATTGATTGACGCCGAAGGGAGAGCCACGTTGATGCCAATCCACATCAATCGATGCAAGTCTGCTGGCGCGGGAATTTGATGAAAATTGGATTTATTCATATCTTTAGCCCTAGATTTGATAGGATACACATCCACCCCTATAAATACTTAGTAAATTCGACTTTTTCAGCAGGCATCAACATATTTTTCAGTTTTGAGAGTTGGGAAATTTAACCTAATCAGAGTAGAAATAATAACTATTTACGAGAGTTATCACTCCCCCAAACTTAAGATATTGCTTGTCCCCAAGAAACAAAGACTCAAAAGAATAAAATAACCTATTTCACTAATTTCTATCTCAAAACTTTCAGCCAACACCAAAGACAAGAAAAAGAAGAAAAACTTCACAAGTAGCTTTGAATTGATCAGGCTTCAACCACCACAATCTTACAAGTTTAAGCAAAACATTACGGTCTAGTTTGCAAGCCAAAGTTCTAAAACATTTCAGCATGATTGCTAATTTGCTAACATGTTTTCCATAGCTTAAACTTAACTTCCATTTCAATCTCAATGATCATCAATGTCACTGTTGTTTACTATCTCTAAACATTAACATGCTCTCCACTAATGGAACTCATACTGCACCTAGATCAAAAGGTCTTTATGAGCTTCTAATGTAAGGTTGTGGCTAAGGTAAGAAAATTATGGTCGAATTGACTAAAAGAATCAAGGGCATTCTTTCGATTCTTTCGATCTTGCACCAACATGTGAGTTATTAAAACCACAATTGAAGTAATACAAACACAACTAGGCCCTAAACTAACATTTATTTTTCCGATGGATACAACATTCCATCTAATTTTCTCTTTTTATTTTCTTCTTTTTTTTACTAAGTGGTTATGCCACTCAAATGCTTCAGCATAATTTATTTTCAACCGAACAAGAAAACACTGTACAACATGTCAAATATTCAGATATTTCTAAATTCGAACTTAACATTGTCCTCTAAATTCTAGGTGCAAGAACTTATAAAAGTCGGCCTCTTGATTCGGGTTAGTGTATGGATCATTGACTCACATCTTTATGGTTTATTTCAAACAAAAAGGCTCAAGGCTCAAATCAGGGTGCAAGGGCAATTAATTTGTAATGAAGAACATCTGCAAGCACAAAGATCAAAACATTGGCCTAGATCATCTCTTAGTGCAATACTTATTCTAATTTCGCCTCGAGCGTGCTAATATTTCTAGGTAGGTGACACTTCACATTTTCTAAAAAATTTAAAGTACCGGCTAAGCTAGAGCATACATGTAGCACATCGAGTTTTGACATGAAAATAGAATCACAGAACTTTGCGCACCAAACTAGATCACAACCCTAAGATTAAACTTAGAAATTTAGGGGGCTGACTCCTAATCAATCGAATTGCTACTTGCAGAGTTTCAGAGAACAAAAAAGATCACACACATCTGCATCATTAAGCATGAGACAGGACAATGAACCTAAAATATCATTCCATTTAAATATTACCCTAACACATCCATTCATCAAACACTTAAATACTTCAACCAAAACAACTTAAACACAAACTAACAAACCAACTAGACTACGGGTTCAAAAAGATCACCCAAACACCAAATTAAAACAACATAACTAAATAGAGTTTTTCAGAGAGAGTTTCAGAGTTGACCAAAACTTGTTAAGCTGGCTTCTTCTTCCCAGCGGCATGCTTCTCCTTCATGGCCTTCACATTCTTCACTTCCTTCAGCAATTCCTTATTCTAAAATTGCATCTCCAGCAACATTGGTTGCAGATCTCCAAATTCCTTGAGTAGCACAGGCTGTTGCTCCTTGATTTCTTTTATTTCAACCTGCAAATCCTGAATAGAGTTAAGGTTAGCAGAAGGTGGTCCCATTCCCTCTTTCCTCTGTGAAACCTCCTGCCTCTGGCGCAGATATTCAACATTGAAGTAGCTCCTCACAACTTTGCGCAGCTCGTCAGCATGAAATGGAACTCTAAAATTTTTGCACAATTCAGAAATCAAGGAAGGACAAAAATGAGGCCCTTGATCTCGGAAACCAATAGCCTCAACCATAAAGGGAGCAAAATCGATTAGGTGTCCTTTCAGAATGACTGCAACCATGAGAATTTTGTCTTGGCTGATGTTGGTGTTGTGAGTTGTTCGGATAATCCTGTTCTTCAGAAATTGAAGCCAAAGATTTGCTTCAGCATGGAGAAATTTTGAGAGCACATATTTTTTATCCTTTGCTTCATCGTTCCATTTAGCTCCCGACATTTCCACCACGTGAAAAGCTTCATCAAGTTGCTCTTTTTGTAGGTGCCAACAACATTTCTATGAACTCATCAGGGTCGGATGAATGGGTTCGTAAAACCTCATGGATAGTCTTAGAATTGAGCCTTACCTCCTTTCCTCTCACTATTTTGACTAACTCATTTTCCATGGTGGTAGATTGCACATAAAATTTCCTTACCAGAGCAATAATTGGAGGTGGTGGTGGAATAACAAAGCTTTCCCACCCCTGCTGCTCAATCTGCCTGACCAGAGTCTTTGGTAGTGCCTTCAAATTCTCGAACCTTCTTTCAATCAGCAGCTGGCGTTCTCCCATAACCATCTTCCTCTCTTTGTATATTGCAGATGAGAATTTGGGAAGATTATCAATATCTTCCTGAGTAAGATCCCTCTCTTCCACCACCTTGGCCTTACCCGTCTTGATTTGTTTCTTCTTGTCAGACATCTCCCCTTTCTCTGATTTAGTATCTTCCTCAGACTTCTTTACTGTAACAATTTTAATCATTCTCCCAGTCCTTGGATTCCTGGGGATTTCTTCCTGATCAACTTTTGAAGCTTCATTTTTCCTCTTCCTTTCGATGGTTTTCTTTGGCTTCTTGGGTTCCTTTTCTTCTTCAGCAGATTCATCTCCCTCGCCCATTAGATCCTTACTCTGATTCTGAAGTTCATTCTCTGACTCTTCATCAGCCTCATGCTCCTCAGATGTTGTAGCATCTTCTTCTTTCTCAGATTCCTGCTCTATTTCTGGTTGTGCTCACTACTCATCTTCCTCATCTGAAACTCGTTCTTCCTCCTTGATGAGTTCATATTTTCACTCATTATTGGTTTGATTTATCTTTGTTTTAGGTTGAATTTTATTTTATTTTAGTTATTTTTATTGCATGAGTCACTCTAGGAGGGTATTGCGCTTGTAGTGGTGTATTTTTGCAGGTTTGATGTTGAATTCACCGAAAATCCGTACCGAAAGCAGTGGATGTTCAAATAAACATTCACGAATTCTTCCACACTTAGAATTTGAGCTAATGGAGCATGTCAATCAAAAGAAATTTGAGTTATCTTTCGAATGAAACTGGAATTGGATCAATCGGAGTTTGGGAGCCAAAGTTATGGCTCAAATCGTGAGAACGCACAAAATCAATCGACACAGAAGGAAACCGGTCGACATGGATTTTGCGTCAACCGATGCAGACCCGTGTCAATCAACTTGCGTGTTTTTGACGATTTTCTGGAAGATTTTCACGAATCTTTGGCGAGAATTGATCTAGATTGAAGAAATGTATCAAATTGGAAGCCTAAATGACTCAAGATTGAAGATATACTCAATGTAGGATATGTGGACATAGATATGCATCAAATCTAATCCTATCTCTCATAGAATTCAGCCTTGTAATGCACATACACACTATAAATACCCCTCTAGACTAGTTTATTTAGTGGACTTCCCTATATGAACATTAGTTCATATATCCATCTCAACCTCAATTTTTGTAGTTCGAGTTTTAGTTTATTTTATGCATTTTGAATTCTAGTATTTATTTTATTGCAATTTAATTTATGTTTAATTATGTCTTTTATTTTCTTTATGTCTTGCTAAATTCCTAGTTGGTTCTAGGTTTCAAATATTATTTTTTATGCAAGTTTAGGATTAATTAATTAGGTTCATGATTCCCGGGTTTATTTCATAATTCTAGATTAATTTAAGGACTGAGAGGTGATGATTAATTTAGATGTCTAGCTACTGATAGAAGGACCAAAAGATGAATATTGATATTGGGATTAGGAATGTATGATATACTCTATACTGTCCATTTGAGATGTATTAGACTGTAGGAATTGAACTGAATTGCTTATGAGATTGACTAATTTGGTGTTCTTGATAGTCACTAATTAGTAATCTAGGTTATATTTGCCCAACCCAGGAAATATATCATAATTGCAGTGTTCCACCTCTTAATTTAATTGGTTCTTACGTGTTATCCATAATAAGATTTCTTCCCTAAGATCTGTGTTTTGCTTTATTCGATTTAAGTTTTATTTTATTTTCTCTGCGTAGTTTAATAAACCAAATCTTATTTTTGCATTACTCAAACAACTAATCTGAAACTGTGTTTTAGTACATAGGACTATTTCACATATCTTTTCTTTGTGGGTTCGACATTCGAGTATAAATTTATTTGACCACTATATTTGCAATTAATCTGGTAGAAATATCAGTGATCAAATTGGCGCCCTTGCCGGGAAAATAGATCGACTTAGCGCCTATTGCTAATTCTGTTTAGGATTTTTGGATTGAGTTATGTTATATATTTTATTTTTAATTTTATCTTTTGTTTTTGTTTTGCAGTAAAAAAAAGAACAAGTACCTGTATCGATCGACACACGTGTGCATCGACCGATACGAAAGGTTGACAGAACAATTTTGACCCAGTCTGAGGAGGTCAGATTTGGGATTCACGTTGACCGATGCAAGTTCATGTCGGACGATGCAGCACTATTGATAAGAGGATGCATCGAGCTAGTTTGATGCTCTACTCATTGAATCCACGTCGATCGACATGGAAGTACGTTAATCGACGCCGACAATTGAATTGTTACAGCTTGCGTTGCATGAAGATGGAGAGATTACATGGATAAAAAGTCAACATCTGAGGTTGACCACCAGGTACGTGTTTCAAATTTGTGTTTGATTCTCAAACTTTTTCCACTCTTTGAGTGAAATAAGTTTGGGGGATATGAGGACATGACTTTGAAATTTTTCTCCCTTTTATTTAATTTTGCTTTTCGTGTTTAAATTTTTGCATGCTAATTCTTTTAGTTAATTTTTCTGCGTAGAAAAAAAAATTCAAACCTTTTTTGAGTTTAATTATTGAACATTGTCTCTTCCGAATGCAAATTGCGATTGATGATTGATCTTGTGATAGTTTGAATTAATTGTGATTGTGTCTGAACTAACCAAGAATGTAGAATACCACATGAAAAGTTTGATTTTGAAACTTGCACTTACATAACGAATTGGGTTTTGATTTGATGTTTACGATGGAAGAACAAAATTGCACCCTAAGTGAGGATTTTGAGCTTTATATTTCGTTTGATGTGAGTTTTGCATGTGTGTAATCTCTAGAACTTGCATTGTTTCTTTTTCAAGACTGCATAGTGTGCACAAGGATATAAAATGATTTTAGGCAATCCTTGTTAGCCCAATATCCCAAAAACTATCCCTTCACTAAAATTTATCTCTAGTTAGCCACTTTGAGTCTGTACAAATATCTTTCCTTGTCTATGAGCTTAAGAAAAGTATTGGCTGCACTCAAGTCGTGAGTTGTGGAGAATAAGAGGTAGATGGATTTATATTGTTCATGATTGACCGTTGAGTCCTTAGTTTTCTTTTCTTGTCCATGAGTTAAGAAAAATTTGGGTTCCTTCTTGTCTATGAGTTGAGGTGGAAAAATGAATGGACAATAGATGTGATGTATGATAGTGTTAAATAAAGATGTGTGGTTGTTTAGCTCGAAAGAAAATTAGAATTCTCATTAGCTCCTTATACAAAGCAAAACATTCTTAAGAGCATAAGAGATTCAAAAAGAGCTAGAGAAAAAAGGGGGAAGAACTTGATTGATGAATCTAAGGAGAATGGTAAATATCGATAGATGGTGGTTTAGATTGGTTGAGGGTGTACAATTCAATTGATTTTTGTCACTTGATTATATATTTCCCTTCTCTTCACAAAAAGCCTACATTACAACCTATCGAAAGTCCTATTTGATTCTAGACTTGTGTGCACATTTAAGCAGTAGAGAAAGTAAAATATTTGCAAGCCTATGGTAAATGTAAATCATACATGATGAGTGTATACACATTAAACCAGTAAACACTTGAGTGATGAGCGAAACAGTTTCCTTGTGAGGTTCTTCCAAAGTTTACTCATTTTCTAACTTGATTTGGATTGTTTGTGCTTTTAGAGATTTCATGCTTGGATTGTGATGAATCTTGTGAGGCATTGCACACTTTGATTACATGAACTTGAGATTTATTCTTTTCTTTTGATTGAGGACAATCAAATATTTAAGTTTGGGGGATTGATGAGTTCATATTTTCACTCATTATTAGTTTTATTTATCTATGTTTTTAGTTGGATTTTAGTTTATTTTAGTTATTTTTATTGCATGAGTCACTCTAGGAGGGTATTGCACTTGTAGTGGTGTATTTTTGCAGGTTTGAGGTCGAATTCACCAAAAATTCGTACCAAAAGCAGCGGATGTTCAAAGAAACAGTCACTAATTCTTATACACATGTAATTTGAGCTAACCGAACAAAATTTGAGTTAGCTTTCCAATGCAACTAGAATCGGGTCAATTGGAGTTCAGGAGCAAAAATTATGGCCAAAATCGTGAGAACGCACAAAATCGATTGATGCAAAAGGAAACCGGTCGACATGGATTTTGCATCGATCGAAGCAAACCAGCATCGATCGACGTGCATGTTTTTGATGAGTTTCTGGAATTTTTTCACAAATCTTTGGCGAGAATTGATCAAGATTGAAGAGATATATTAAATTGGAAGCCTAAAAGACTCAAGATTGAAGATATACTCAATGTAGGATATGTGGATATAGATATGCATCAAATCTAATCCTACCTCTCATAGAATTCCGCCTTGTAAAGCCCATACAAACACTATAAATACCCATATAGACTAGTTCATTTAGTTGACTTCAATCCCTATATGAACATTAGTTCATATATCCTTCTCAACCTCAATTTCTGTAGTTCGAGTTTTAGATTATTTTATGCATTTTGAATTCTAATTTTTATTTTATTGCAATTTAATTCATGTTAATTAATGTCTTTTATTTTCTTTATGTCTTGCTAAATTCCTAGTTGGTTCTAGGTTTCAAATATTATTTTTTATTCATGTTTAGGATTAATTAATTAGGTTCATGATTCCTGCGTTTATTTTATAATTCTAGATTAATTTAAGGACCGAGAGGTGATGATTAATTTAGATGTCTAGCTATTGAAACAAGGACCAAGAGATGAATATTGATAGTGGGATTAAGAATGCAAGATATACTCTATACTATCCAGTTGAGATGTATTAGACTGTAGGAATT
>JAPKLW010005362.1:571-15998 GCA_026898455.1 Plectranthus barbatus
AAAAATGCATCACGTTACCATTGCTCCAAGCGATTTAAGCGTTACTCGCAACCAGATTCTTCATGAATCAGGGTTGTACTATGAGTATGGAAACAACTGTCGCGTTGCAAATTTTGTTATGGGGGCTCTTCATGAGAGTTGTCTGACCCAATTTCTGATGACTATTCCATCACGTTATCAGAAACGAGCTCTACAGAGCTTTATCTTCAAATGTCAAACCACTGATGACGCCATTTGGGGCTCCTTTGAGAACCAAGTGGTTTGTTGGACTCCGGCCCTCTTCTCTCAAAAGTTTGGCCTTCCACGGGGTCCCATTCGCGTTATGGATGTCTACCGCCATATGACTGCTCCAGAGTTCGGCTACTGGGATAAGTGGAGGCAGTCGGACAGCTATGACTTTTCACCAACTCCATCATGCTTGGAGTTGAAAGAGGAGTATAGAGTCCTCTTTGACATTGTTAGCAATATCACTTTTCGAGTTCCTGCTGACAACTACGTGTTCAACCCAAAGATCTGGAGGGCCATGATGGCCATTGATTCGGAGATGAAGGACGTTGACTGGGCAGGATTCTTCTTTGAAGGGGTGAAGGAGTGCATCGATCTCTTTCCTCAGGTTCCGCTGCTAACTGCCATGCAGCTGAGTTGGTTGCTGGAGCAGAGATTCCCGTATCTTGTCTCCGAAGGCATCCCTTTGATGGGATTTGACTTTTATCCCTTGAGGGCTCACTTTCCTAACTCGGGTTGAAGAATGTTCTGGACTCCCCTCCTTTTGTTGTTGACGTAGACAGAAAGAAATATTGTTAGTCTTTTGTAGCAGATGTTGATGTAAGGATTGGTTGTATCTGATTATCCCTCTTGTAATGTTGTGTAGTCCTTTGAATGAATATGCTAACTTGTATTTGCTGAGTATCTTCTTGTGGACTTTTTGCTAAATAGGAATTAATCGAATAGCAAAACTTCGTGATTTAGCGAATTCATGATATTTTCAACACATCGAGAAATAGCATCCAGAAATTATTTAACCATCAGATAAACTTCAAGAAATCCTGATAGAAAGAATGAGAGCTAGGACTCATTCATCCACGTCCTCTTCTAATTCCATCAATCCTAGTTTTAAGCATAGTTCTTTGAATCTGATTTCTGGAAGAAGTTTTGTGAATATGTCCGCTATCTGATCTTCGGTGCGTATATAGCGAACATCGATATCTTTCTTCTCCTGATGATCTCGAATGAAGTGGTGACGGATATCGATGTGCTTTGTTCTGGAGTGATGAACATGATTCTTTGTAATGCACATGGCACTATTGTTGTCGCAGTAGATCGGCACACATTCGGGAGAGATCCCGTAATCTTGTAATTGTTGCCTTATCCAGAGAATTTGCGAGCAATAGCTAGCAGCCGCCACGTACTCTGCTTCAGTGGTGGAGGTAGCAACAGAGTGCTGCTTTTTGCTGAACCAGCTAATGAGCTTATGTCCCAGAAATTGACACGTGCCACTCGTGCTTTTCCTATCGATCTTGCATCCTCCAAAATCAGAATCCGAATATCCACTCAGAGCAAGACTATCTTCTCTAGGATACCAAATTCCTAGACCTTTTGTGCACTTTAAATAGCGAACAATCCTCTTAGCAGTATCAAAGTGAGCCTTCTTAGGCTTGGCTTGATACCTAGCACATAGACCAACGGCATAGGAGATATCAGGTCTGCTAGCAGTGAGATATAGCAGCGACCCTATGATTCCTCGATACATAGTAGGATTCATATCTTCTCCTTCTTTCTCAAGAGCAGCAATGCAGGTTGTGCTAATAGGTATGCGCAGACTCTTGGTCTTCTCCGGACAATACTTAGCAATTAGGTCACGAGCATACTTCTTCTGATGGATGAATATTCCCTCTTTGGATTGTTGAACTTGCAGTCCAAGAAAATAAGACATCTTCCCCATCATGCTCATTTGAAAATGGCTAGTCATGAGATCAGAGAACCTATCACATAGATCTTGATTCTTTGATCCAAAGATTATGTCATCAACATATATTTGAACTAGCAGGATGTTGTATCCATCTTTAATGCGAAAGAGAGTTTGATCTATCCTCCCTTTCTGAAATCCATTATTCAATAGAAACTTAGACAAAGTTCCATACCAGGCTCTTGGTGCTTGCTTTAGACCATACAATGCCTTTTTGAGCCTGTATACTTGATTGCCTTGTTCAAATCCTGGTGGTTGTTCAACATAAACCTCCTCCTTGAGCTCACCATTTAGAAAGGCACTCTTCACATCCATTTGCATTACATCGAATCCATGGTATACAGCATATGCCAGAAATAGACGAATTGCTTCAAGTCTTGCTACTGGGGCGAAGGTTTCATCGTAATCTATGCCTTCACATTGTCTATATCCTTTGGCCACAAGACGTGCTTTGTTCCGAACCACAAAGCCTGATTCATCCTTCTTGTTCTTGAATACCCACTTTGTGCCAATAACACTCTGGTGCTCTGGTATGTCAACTGGTTCCCATACATTGTTTCGTGTGAATTCTGCAAGTTCCTCTTGCATTGCGTTCACCCAATCTGGATCTAGTAGAGCCTCTTCGATTTTCTTGGGTTCTTCATTAGAGATGTAACACGCTAGCATAGCATTGCCGTTTCCTTGTCTGGTTAAGATAGGATCATTTATGTTTCCAAGAACACCGTCTATAGGATGCGCACGTAGCCATGTAGGTCTGATACGTGCTGGAATTTCAGCAACCGGTGCTCCTCCTTGGTGGATTTCATCAGGGACATTCTCTTCCTCATTGTCTTCATTATCCCGGTGCTCAGCAATTGGGACATTGTTAGTTTCATCTTCTGCGTCTGCTACAGGGATCTCAGCGTCAGGAATGACATTGATAGGTTCAGCATCTGCTGCAATTTCAGCAACCGATTCTTCTTCGATTGGAATCTCAACAACTCCTTTGCTAAGATCTTCAGCAGCCTCCAAGTCACCTTGATCATCAAGAATTCCTTCGACGTCTAAATTTTCATTTAGATGTATTGTGGAAGTGGCCTCAGCATGATCATTAGCATCACTGGCCTGGTCAGCAGTTTGGTCCCCTGCTGTGTGCGTCTGATTTGGATTGCAGTCATTCATAGACTTAGTCGGATCAATACGCATATTCTCGAAAAAATTTAAGAATGTTTGATCATTGACATCATTAGTCTCATGATTGCTATCCTCTTTTCTTTTGTTTTCTCTGCGCACTAAAGTAGACTCATCAAAAATAACATTGCATGTTATTTCCACAATACCAGTAATCTTATTCAATACCCTGTAACCTTTATGAGTGGGATGTCCATAACCAAGAAGTACACCCTCATCTGACTTAGGTGAGAAGGTATTAAGTTTAGATTTTCCGTTATTGTGAATATAACATGTAGAGCCGAATGCACGTAGATGAGTTATGGAGGGCTTACGACCGTTGTACACTTCGTAAGGAGTCTTGTTGAATCTGCTCGTGATAGCACTCCTATTCTGTGTGTAACATGCCGTCATGACTGCTTCCCCCCAGTACTTAGCAGGAAGTTTGGAATCTGCTAACATTGAGCGAACGGCTTCCTTCAGCGTCCGATTCCTCCTTTCTACTAAACCATTCTTTTGAGGAGTCCTTGCTGTAGATCTTTCGTGTGATATTCCGGCTTCCGCACAAAAATCCATCAGCACTCCATTACAGAATTCTGTTCCATTGTCAGATCGAATTCTCTTTACAGTAACTTCTTTACTGTTTTGCTCCTTGAGAATCAGTTCTGGCAGGATGAGTTTCACCTCATCCTTTGTCTTTAACAGACGTACCCATGTGTACCTGGAGAAATCATCAACCACCACTAGTGTATACAAACGTTTACTTACAGTGGGTAGAGTGACTGGACCGAAGAGATCCATATGAAGTAACTCCAGAACCCTTTGCGATGTTTCTTTTTCGAGATTTGTCTTAAAGGATGATTTGGTATGCTTCCCTTGTTGACATGATTTGCATATTCCTTCCTTGCGGAAAGTTTCATTGGGCAGACCTACAACAAGCTTATTCTTGGCAAGGTAATTAATAGTTTTGAAGTTTAGATGATTGAACCTCTTATGTCATAGCCATGTCGTTTCTTCTTTGTTTAGAGCAAAAAAGCAGGAATGTTGTTGACCGCTTTGCCAATCAACAATATACAAGCCACCCTTGCGGATGCCTCTTAGTTTTACTTCTCCTGAAATAGCATCAGCAATAGCACAACCAGTATTCATAAAGGATACGATATACCCGTTTTCACATAATTGGCTTATGCTGAGTAGATTGTGCTTCAAGTTGGAGACGAGTGCTACATTGACAATTCTTAATCCGTTCCTTTCAATGCATCCTCTTCCAATGACTTCTCCTTCACTGTTGTCTCCGAACTTGACCTTGGGTCCGTTAAATAGTCTTCTTATGTCTGAGAATAATTCTTCGTTCCCGGTCATGTGAGCAGAGCAACCGCTATCCAGGACCCACTCATTAGATATGCACGTTCCCGTAGCTCTCGAGTCCTGTTCCTGCAAGTGAATCAAGTGGATTTAGGTACCCGTTTAGTGTCGGGTCCTGCAGGATTAGCGTGAAGCATAGTTCCTTTCGGAACCCACATCATAGTGACTTTCAAGACTTTCGGCTTGGTTTCACTATTAACCACTTTCTTGACCTTTGGCTTAGCATTTTTAACATTACTATTTCTAGATGAAGGAATGTACTTAGCCATCCTTGCCCTTGGAAATGGATATAGAATGGGCTCAGGCCTTGCATAGGCGTTTCTTCTATGCAGTGTATTCTGCTGGTAGGTAGGTCTCACAGCATTGTACTGTGCAGGTCTTCGCTGGTGAGAATTAGGATGTACTATCCTTGCGTTAAAATCAGAATGCTCAGTACTCCTTGAGTTTGCTGAGTAAGGTTTAGCAGATGCTCTTGGATTCCTCTGCTGAGGTCTATTAAATATTTGCCTATCATTCATCCTTTGATTCATTTGCTGAGGCTTAGAATTGCGTACAGTGTTTATCCTTGGGTTTCTCTGCTGAGGTCCATTAGATAAAGGCTTAGCAGACTCTGACCTCTGCTGAGATTCATCAGATGAACGATTGGCTATGTTTGGTATAGACCTCTGCTGAGATCCAATGGGCACGTTCTGCGGGAGTCTATTCTTCGACTTAGCTATTGGTTTAGCAGACGAAGTTTCAGCAGATTCTACTCCTTTACCCTTTTCAGCAGAACTATGTCCAACAGATACAAACAAAATCGGATTCTGTTTAAAAGAATTATCACAGGGTTTTGACATTCTTTTTTATGATTCGCATCCAAGTCCAGACTTATCATAGTGACGTCTTTGACTACTTACAAGGGCATTGAGAGCAGCCCTGCTGGATGCATACATGCAAATACAGTCCTCTTTGGGTTTACTCTTTAAAGCATGGTTCTCCTTTTCTAAAGTTTGAAATTTTACTGACAAATGAGATAAGTCTGCTTTTAGTTTCAAGAGTTCCTCACTTTCTAACCTCAGTCTCTCAACTTTCTCGGTTAAGTTTGTAACTTTGAGTTTTAGTGAGGTGTTTTCCCCAACGATTTCATTTTTGATCTCATACATTTTTGAAAATTCTATTGACAGTTTTGTCAAGTAATCTTCCTCGGAATCGAAAAATGATTCCTCCGATTCATCTATGATTGGATTGCTAGATGGGTTTGTTGATAATACCTCAGTTTGCTCTGCAGCGAGGGCTGATTCATTGGTTTCTTCAGCATCGTTGTCTGCGTCAGCGAACTGATCTTCAATGATTTCTGCCATCAACACGAACAATGCTTCTTCGTTATCTTCTTCTTCTGAAGAACAGTAAAACTCCTCTTCATCAACAATCTATGTCCTGGTTAGCAACGCCTTGGTTACCGCTTTAGCAGCGCGTCGTTCAAATCGTTGCTTCAGGCATTCTCGTTCTTCTCTGCTGACTTTTGGGCAGTCATGCTTCAAATGATCTGGAGAACCACATTCAAAACAAGTTCTAATTTTTCGCTCTACTGAGTGGTTAGATGATGATGATTGAATCTCTTTCGCTTCTTTTTCAGCTTTCGCTTCATTCAGCATTCTCTGCATTTTTTTCATCTGTTCTTCCAACTCATTGATCTTTAGATCAATCGGCTGTGTGCCTGCACTGGAAGTACCTTCCTTTGCGGGTGATGCTGGAGCAGATCTTTCGGGCTTGTAGAAGGACTTCTTTGTCTTGAATTTGTTATAGTCCTTCTTAGCGAAGTACGCCAAGTCTTCAGGGTTGCTAACGAAATTTGATGTGGCTTGTGCTACAGCTGTTTCATTTTTCTTCGACTGCTGTATGATAAATTCGTGAGCTTTAAGTTGAGCAAATACCTCAGATGTAGTCATGCTATTGAGGTCTTTTTCACTCAAACTTGTTACGTTTGCGAACCAGTCATCTCTTGGATATAGTTTGGAGATGATTTTATTGTTAATTTCTCCATTATCATACTTCTTTCCAAGATTCCTGAGTTCTCCAATGATAGTGTTGAAGCGTTCCTCCATAATTTGTATGGTTTCACCTGCACACATAGAGAATGATTCGTACTTGTCTACAACTATCTGTAGTTTATTACGTTTCATTTGATCCGTCTCCTGAGAAGACTCGCACACGTAGTCCCACATTTCCTTAGCAGTTTCAAAATCAAGCGCTTTCTCTTTCATCAGCTTTGGAAGTGAGTCAAGAATTAATTTCTTTGCCACGTGCTCTAGTTGTGCTCTCTTTTTGTCTTCACTTGTGTATTCATCAAACGGTTTAGGAACCATGTCAGGTCTCGGTGGTCTTGGTTCTTCTTCAGCAGCATCTTCAGCACGTTCAAGTCCTATAAAAGTGTTAGCTTTCATAATCTGAATAGGACCTCTTACCAGTACATCAGCCATCTCAGGATGTATGCTCTGAAGCTGTATGAGAGCCATCTTCTTCCAAGATGAAAAATTCTCTCTGTCATATTTTCCAAGTGAGTGGTTCAACATTCTGTATGTTTTTGGAATGATTTCCTGAGCAAGATAAACGGAAACAAGGATAAGAGAGCAAGGAAAAGATAGATCAGGTTTCAAAGCGACTCAGAAGCAGTCGGTTTTTCAACCTCCTGCTCTGATACCACTTGATGGTCCTCAAATATCAGAGTCGTCGTGAATACAACTTAACACGAAATGCAGCGGAATAAATGTTCGTCACTTACACTTATCGTTGTTTACAAAATGATTCTTAGCTCAAGTTATCACTTAGGTGTGTTTTTAGATATA
This sequence comes from Plectranthus barbatus, assembly GCA_026898455.1. Classification (NCBI taxonomy): domain Eukaryota; kingdom Viridiplantae; phylum Streptophyta; class Magnoliopsida; order Lamiales; family Lamiaceae; genus Plectranthus; species Plectranthus barbatus. The sequence goes on from JAPKLW010005362.1 coordinate 7,880, forward strand.
CGCTAGCAACTATGTTGCTAGGTCTCAAATCAACTTGGAACAGTAGGATAATAAAACAGTAAATGAACACCGGATTTTATAGTGGTTCGAACCAAATAGATCTACGTCCACTCCTTAGCCGAAACGCTAAGAATTTCACTAGAAAAGTATACAGATTACAAGGATTCGCCTTTTCAGTTAAGTAGGCAGTGAGCTTTCGGCCTGGCTACTTGACAGCTATCCTCCGTTAATTTGAACTCCTCCGATAAGGTTTGGCTGGGTCAAGGGCGCACCTTCGAAACTCCTGCCTTGCCTAAGATGGAAGTTTTATAGTCACTTCCTGACTTTACTTGAATGTGGCTAAGAGCCCGTCCTAGTCTTGACCTTTTCAGGTGTTCGACTGTTAGATTCTTTCTCGGAAGAAAGAATCCCAATGATTGAAATATTCTTGAATGCAATCAAGAATGTCTTCAATGGAATGTCAGTATATCAATGACCGACACTTGGGTTGTTAGAAGCTTTTAATAAACTTTCACACGGCTCTCAACAGACTACTTTTGTATGTTCACTTCGTCAAAGGAATCTCTTGCTTGAGTGTTCGTGAGTGTATGAAGTGAGAAAAGCAGTAGTCAATCTCATTCTTGAACCTGTCTTTTATAGGTGGAGATTCAAACCTTGAATCTCCATATCCGTTAGACACAACGGCATCTTTGTCCAAGAGTGGATTAACTTGTTCGAACACTTTTTGTATAGGACTGTACTTTTCGAACTACTTCTGGAAAGTCTCGACCTTTGCGTGTACTTTTGTCAGAATCGCAGTCCAGCTTCAAATTTTGATTCTTTTGCTTTGCTAAGCTAGAATCTGCTAAAGTATTTTTCCTTTGATCCTTTGACTTCCGTTGCTTGCGATTTCTTATTCATTGCTGAAGGATCCCGAATGCTAATGCCTTAGCATTCTGTTGATATCTATTGTCTAGCGAGCGTTCAGCCGTTTGCTAGTGATCCTTCGTTAGCTTGCTTCTCTAGCAGCTTGTAATTGGAAGACGAATGCTGATACCGTCTGCTTCATATCTGCTAGGAATTCTTCTTAGCACACTAGTCTATTACAACTCAATGTAAAACTTATACAGGACTTTACAAAGTGTGCTAGACTCTCTAAAGTTCGGCAAATGATCGACCAACTAAATAAGGTTTGATCCAACAAAACCTTTTACAAATAAGTCTTAAGGGAGATTTTAGGAATAATTTCCCAACAAATATATCCAAAAACTTCTTGTAATTAGACTCAGCTTGTTTTTTAATGAGCCTCCTTGAATACAGTATAGGTGGCACATACGTTTTCAGCATAGGCTCGAGCTGGGGCTGTGTCTCAGCATCCGCACCCTGCTCTTTCATTTCTCCTTCTGCTGTTGGGCCAGGTTTCAACATTGCTTCTTGTTTAGCCTTTCCACTTCTCAGCTCAACTGCTTTCACTTGATGTTTATGTTCCTTCCCAGGCCTGTGATCCAGAGTATCACTTGGTAAAGACCCTTGCGGTCTGTTGCGCAACTCATTTGCTAACTGGCCTACTTGTACTTTCAGATTTCTGATGGATGCTGACTGACTTTGGATGAGAGCATCCTCGCTTTGTATTCTAGCATCGCTTTTCAGTATAAGCTCCTTTATCATCGACTCCAATGAACTACTTTGATTAGTCTGTTGTGCTGGTTGTTGTTGCTGCTAGACTACTTGATGAGGTTGATATGGCACCACCGGCCTTGATTCTCCTGTTGAAGTTTGTCCTTAGCCTTGTGCAGCCCAAGAGAAATTTGGGTGATTCCTCCACCCATGGTTGTATTTGTTCGAGTATGGGTTACCCTGCTGCTGATTGTGATGTCCCATATGGCATACGGATGCTGGATTGGATGGGCAGTCATCAAAAACATGACCTTCACCACAGTACACACATGAAACAGTTGTGGCTACACTGATAAGATCGTATTTTGTCTTGCTTATCGCATTATTTTCTTTGTTATTTTATGCATTTTCATTAGTTTAGGGTTAGTAAATGAGCATGAGTCTATTTTGGTGGGTATTACGCTTGTGGTGCTCAGTTTTGCATGAAAATACATCAAGAAGGAGAAGAGTTGATCAAAAGATGAAGAAAATCGCCAAAAGTGCTTCTGTATTGACCAACATACCCTATGTCAATCGACATAGAAGAATGGATGCGAGGATGGTTACTGGCAACACAAGGGTCGAAGTGGGACTTCCATGTCGACCGACATGCCCTATGTCGATCGACATGGAAAGTCGACGTGAGGAAGATGTCGAGCGAGAGGGAGAGTTGAAATGCAAGCTGCATGTCGAGCGACATGCAACATATCGATCGACATACGGAGCCGCCTCAAAAGGAAAAGTCGATTTGAAAAGTCAAGTGCGGGATTTTGAAGGAAAATACCAAATATAATTTTTTCCTACAGTTCAAGACCTCAAGCTTAACCCTACCATTATATATACTCATGTATTAGGTCTAGATTAACAATATTCATATTATTTTACTTTAGAATTCAATTTTCCTTTAGTTTTTAGTCTTTAATTTCTTTGCAAGCTTTTGAATTTTGAGAATTGGATCAAGACTTTAGTTCCTGTTCTTTTATGTTTCAAGTAAGTTTAATGCAATTTAATATTTCTGTTTCAATGTTTATTTTTAGCATGTCTTGCTAGAAACCTTAACAAGTTCTAGGGTTTTCTCCATCTGATTGCATGTTATAATTCGATTAATTCAAACCCTAATTAAATTGGTTCAAGTTCTCTGGTTTTGATTCTAAAATCTAATTCACTAGAAGGATCGAGAGATGAAAATTGGATTAGATTGTTAGTTGTTAATTTGAGACCGAGAGGAGATAATTAATAATAGGAAGAGAGAATTTGATATAATTGTTTTATGTCAAAATAAAAGATTCAATTATAGGGTTTAATCTGCATGATTATCGAGATTGACTAGTTTGTGTTATTGAGACTCAAAAGGTAAAATTCACTTGCTAGTAATCTAGGTTTTAATTGCCTAACAATGAATTAATTCCAATTTATCAGACTTCCCACCATGAATATTTGTTTGGGTTTGGATTGATTGTTTTATGCATGTTAATTGGATTGGTTGAATTCCCTAGGATCTGTGATTTTATCTATCTGATTTTATTTCAAGAGTTATTTTCTGAAAACAAAACTACTCTCAAAATCGATTTGCTCAAACAACGATTTGATAAACCATGTCCAATACATGAAATAGTTTCATTACACTTTTCCCTTGGGTTTCATATAAATTTATTTCATATAATTGTATGCAATTTTAGCATCGATCATACACTTGTTGGAGTGGGTGGACATTCCACAATAGGGTGAGCTGGTGCTGGTGTGCTAATGGTGTTTTCCATTTCCTTCACCTTGCTTCCCATAGCAGCCACCTGAGCAGTTAATGCTATAAGAGGGTCAACTTCCAACACTCTATCAGCTTTATGAACTCGTCCAGGAGCAGCTCTCGTGTTACTCCATTGGTAACTGTTTGTTGTTATGTTCTCCAAGATCTCCACAGCTTCATTATATGACTTTTTCAGGATTGCACCATTCGCTGAGCAATCAAGCACAAGCCTAGAATTCCCAGTTAAACCGTTAAAGAAAGTCTCCAGTTGGATGCAATGCGGAATCCCATGCTGAGGGCACTTTCGGATCAATTCCTTAAAACGCTCCCATGCTTCCCCCACTAATTCGTCCTCCTGACGAAATGACATAATATAATTTCTAAACTTTGCATTTCTCGTTGGATGGAAGTACTTGTTGAGGAACTTCTCCGTCATAGCATTTTGTGTCGGCATAGAATCTGGTGGTTGTGACATAAACCATGCTTGTGCCCGATCTCTCAGAGAATAAGGGAACAACCTGATTCTTAATGCTTCATTAGTCACTTGTGGAAATTTAAATAAACTAGTAACTCCCAAGAATACTCTCAAATGCATGTGCGGATCTTCATAAGCTTGACCACTAAATTGCCCAGTGGTCTGTAGCATCTGGAACATGACTGGTTTGAGCTCAAAGCTCGCTGCATCTACCTCTGGCACCCCATGAATCATTTCATCAAATTGATGTGCAGCATACTCTCGAATTGCTCTAGTCTTATCATTAGCTAAAATCACAACATCATGAACTTATGCCTAATTTGCCATGTTTCTTCTCCTTTTTTGCCTTTGTCTTCGCCTATTTTGTCTGAATGTCCTCTCAATCTCAGGATCAAAGAGTAACCCTTCGGTACTTGATTGCGAGCTCATACATAGCACTGCAGAATATAGTAGCATCTGTGGAACTAGATTAGCAAACGAAATCAAACAGGACAACAATAAAAAAGAGTGAAATCACAAGCAACTCAATATTGAAAACAACAACTAAACTCAAACAAATAACTCCCCAGCAATGGCGCCAAAAACTTGGTACGCGACAACACAACACACAAAGGAGATAACTAATATCCAGGCTCAACATACAAGGTTCAGCATATAAAATCAAAGGCAAGCAAGTGAACGTGTGTGTGCTCGGCTTAGCACAAGTGCATGCATCCAAGTAATACAGGAATAAGTATTCCACAAGATCGTCTCCACAGGGAGTTGGTGTTGAGCATAGGTTGGTCTTTCAATCAACAAAAGTGTATAAACTCACGCAAAACATAAAAACACTAAGCAACATAAAATAAATTCAAACCCAACATAAATGTAAATAGCATAAACTGACACAATCACGGAAGCAACAAAATAGGGTGAACAATAATATCACTAAAACGGGTAATAAACAGATATATAAAGATACATAGGTTGTCTATCCTCTTATGCTGATGGAAATAATGTTATCGTATGAATGAAGATCTAGACTAGGACTATCAACCCCAACTATATTAGGTTTATCTCTCGATCTCGCCTAAAATGACAAGAATAATTCACCATTGCATATGTCTATGACAAGAATAACTCAAGGCCTATTCCAACATGGATTGCTAGACAGACACTCACTTCAACATATGTCTATGTTGCTGCTCATGCTATTGTCCGAGTCTTTCACCAAATTGACTCTCTCAAGTCCGACTTAGAATACATCTACACATCATCGCTTGATCTCAATGCAGACAAAATAAACCCTTTCGTCCAAAACACCAACATAAATCAACATTCATTAGATAAATAAAGTGCAGTACACCATAAGTCTCAAGGCAACCTATGCTAATAGTTTTAGATCATAATGAAAAGAAGGAAAACAATAATAAAGTAAATATAAATTTGTTGGTCCCGGATTATCAGGGTATAACTTAGCAGCGGAAAATGTGGTTAATCGTTTCTTGCACTCTGCTGGTTACTTAGCTGACTGGGACCTTGTCAGCTGGTAAGTCAACTTGCACTCTGCGTACTCAGCTGACTGGCGACTGGCTGGTCAGCTGGTAGCTCAAGACTTAGAATATTTTTAGCCTTGTTTGCACAGTTATATCAGTTTTCAGATATACACCAGCACTTGGGTGCTGGGTTTTAAATCAGTATGAAATGCAGAAAGCTGATAAAAGACAAAGGATTTATAGTGGTTCGATCAACTGATCTACGTCCACTCTCCAGTCGTAGCACTGGAAATTCACTATAGAGTAATCAGGTACAAGTTGCCTACGATCTATCTCTAGCTGGTGCGACCCTTGTCCACCACTTCGCTAGATCAACCGCTCCCGGTCTTGATTCCTTCTTCAACTCTGATCAGCTGGTGGAGTGCGAGCACGTCACTTCAACCTCCACAGCTTCACTGGGTGTTTAGTTCTCCCAAGAACGAATCTTCTCAATACGGCAAAAGCCCGTAATAACTCAAGTGCTGGCTGGCACAAGAGCTGCTGTGAACTTCCTCAGAAGAGAAAGAACACCAAAGAGATCAGTAACTTACAAGCTGGAAGCTTGAAGTCTCGTGTTTGATAAATCAACACACGGATAGCCTTTAGAAAGGCCTCGAAAGTGTTCTGCTTGCTTGCAATAAAGTTTCTGACTTTCGGTAGTTGAGCGAGAGAGAAGAGTATTGAATGTTGATGGATCCCAGGTATTTATAGCCGAGGGATCCGATTCAAATCTTCTAGCCGTTTGGACACATCCGGAAAAGGTCTCTGTCCTCGCATGTCCTTCAGACGGCGGCAGGTAGGAATTTCCGGAAAGCGCCATGCTTTTGTCCACTTTATCTGACATTGATCTCTTTATGTCAGAACGGCACTATTCGTCAGTACGAGGAATCGGAACTGGTGTCTTGAACTGATAGACTTTAAGGTATCCTCCCTTAAAGTCATACTTTGTCAGTTTATTCCTCAGACAAATCTTCTTTTTGTCTCTAAGACTCTGGGAGAGAGAATCTGGAATTCTGCTGGTAACATCCGACTGGTAGATCATTCTGGTGATCTTGTGCTGGCAGTCTCTGCTGGTGACTTTGCGCTGGCACAATCTAAGTCTACCAATATGTCTGATGTTAACCTTTTCTTGGAATCTCCCATGACTGGTGGCTTCACCGCTGGTGAATAGTGTCAATGAGAACACGTATTCTGCTGGTAGGATTTGTCAGCCGCCTGCTGGTGAAATCCTTCCCAACTGGTGAACAGTAGTCAGTCATTAGCTCTTTCTCATGCTGATGAACAGTGTCAGCACGAGACTTTGTCAGCCGCCTTCGGATGAGACTTTCCCAACTGGTGAACAGTAGCCAGTGGTAAGCACTTCTCATGCTGGTGAACAGTGCCAGCATGAGTCTTTGATCAGCTGTGACTTACAACTCAAAAGACCTAAACAGGACTTTACATTTGAGAACTAGAGCTATCTAGAGACAACTGACGCTGGTAGGACTTAGGATTTGATCCACCAAAACACCAAAACTAGAATCTAAACAAGTAGCTACTGGGGAAAGGAAACATAGCCAAATTTCCCAACAATTTCCCCCTTTTTGGTGCGATCAAAGCCTAACCAGCGAGCACTCAGCTGATGAGGAAAGTTACAAATATTTCAGGGTTTTACAAAATAAACCTACCAGATCTAAACCCATGAAATTACTTCCTCACATCATCTCTAACTAAAATCTTCCCCCTCAAACTAAGAGGGATATTGCTCGTTTAAAATATGAGAATTGAGATCAGAGCAAAAAGATTTAAAGTGTGTGATACGAGTGCTGGTGCTGATTACACTGGAAGTGTAAGTTCAGCTGGTAAGTAAATACTCAGACAATTTGTTGGACAATGAGGAATTGTCATCAACTTGTCAGTAATCAATCCATTTAATATGTTGCAGTTACAAGTACAGGATAGAAAACTGACTAGTCTAGAGATACAAATACTTACAACAAAATGAAGAAACAAGATTATGGCTGAGAAGATGATCCTGGTGATTGAGTTCTGCTTGTGAGCGACCTCAGGATCTCAGTGAGCGCTGCCATATCTTGTCTGCTCTTCTCCCTTTCCTCAGCAGCAATTCTCCTCTCCTCTTCAGCTAGACGAGCTCTCTCTGCCTCAGCACGTGCTCGCGTACTTTCCCCCTCTTGGATCCGCGCCAAAAAGGAGGACACTCCAGCGGTGACTGACTCCAACTGTTGTGTCATCTCGGTCCGGAAGGAGGAAAAGCGCTGGTCCATCCTGGCATCAATTAAGGCAATGAGTTGCGCAGGAGGATGGATCTCGGAGATTGGCTGCGCTGATACTTCCAGGGAAGAGGAAGGTACATCAGTTGCGGAAGGAGCCATAGCTGGTTCGGATTCAGCTGATATCTCCATCGGGGCTGGCTCCTCCACTGGCACTGCAGCTGCAGCTGGTTCCTCTGCTGGTACCTCGACTGCTGCTGACTCCTCTACTGGTACATCAGCTGCTGGCTCCACTACTGGCACTGCTGCTGGAGCTGGCTGGACTTGTTCAAAAATGACCGTTGGGGCTGTGAAATCCACCACTTGCCAGTCCATGGAATCAAGGACGAGATCGCCCGAGACAATAGGAACAGGAGGGACGGCAAGGGTCAGCCACGAACCACGAGAGGGATCCTCCTCTACTAAGTGGTCTACCAGCAGAGCGCAGGCAGCCATGTCGAACAATATAGCATTGTAGGGAGGGATCCTCGGGAGGGTAACC
>JAPKLW010005363.1:0-14770 GCA_026898455.1 Plectranthus barbatus
CATATGTTCGTTCTGCAAGTATTTCGTCTCATAGTGCCAACTGCTGAGTCCTCTCAAGAGGAAATAGACTATTATAACAAGTGGGTGAAATCGAACAATGTAGTCAAGTGCTACATGATGACCACTATGTCGAAAGTCTTGCAGCAGCAACATCAGCACCATAGGGATGCCTATGACATTATGTTTAGTCTGACGGCGACCTATGGGGAAACTGGTAGAGCTGTCAGATTCAATCTCATGAAATAAATCGTGAGTAAGAAAATGACTGATGGCACCTCAGTGAGAGAGCACGTAGTTACCATGACCCACCTCATGGATGAACTGACAGTGCATGGTGGAGGTATAGACGCTGAGGCTAAGGTCGATATCATACTGAACTCTCTACCCAAGTCCTTTGAGAGTTTTAGACTGAATGTTGTCATGAACAAGAAAGAGTATACTCTTAACGAGTTACTTAATGACTTGATGGCAGCTGAATCAGTCATGAACCCTCAAAAGGTTGCCTTGGCCACTTCTGGTAATCTCTCTGCTGTACCGAAAAGTATGAAGCGGAAGAAAGGGATTAAGAAGTGGGCCAAGAAGACACCTATGAAGGATGGTGGGGCTGGGAAAAAGCCTAAGGTGGCGACTGAAAGGGACAGGTGCTTCAGGTGTGGTAAGAAAGGACACTGGAGTAAAGATTGTCAAGCCAACAAAGCTAGACTAGGTATGCCATTTTGCATGTATAACTGTAAGCATGATTAGAGTTAGTTGTTGCTCTTCTAGAGCTGTAAGCACTAACTTGTTGATCATGTTGTTGTACTTTGCAGGGGACCGTGCTGACAAGGCTGGTGAGTGATGGCAAGAAGATACCAAACTGGATGAAGGCAACGTTTTATGATGGAGCTTCATGGAGTTTTCTTTTCCTTATGTTTTTGATGAATTAAAGTACATTTGAGAATTTATTTGTGGGCCGTGGTTTATCGGCAGGACAAATTTCATCAACTTTTATGGATATTTGTTATTTATGATTTTATCATTGGTAATAACAATGTTATCCATTATGGTATGTTGATTTACAATCTCTATGTTTCTTTGATCAAATTTGTCCTTAAGTATTGCATGTAATTCATCCGTAATTGATAATCCTAGGAAGAGAAAACTTACTTCTTCTGATGAGGATCTTACATATCTCTGGCACTTGAGACTCGGTCACATCAGCTTGAAGCGGATTCAGAGACTTGCAGATGATGGTACATTGGACTTAGTCCGGGCTGTACCTTATCAAGTCTGCGAATCCTGCATCGAAGGCAAGATGTCAACTAGGCCTTTCAAGGCTAGTCAGTCTCGAGCAGAGGAAGTGTTGGAATTGATCCATTCTGACTCATGTGGACCAATGTCCACGCAGGCTCGTGGAGGATATGAGTACTTCGTCACTTTCATTGATGATTACTCAAGGTACGGATACGTTTACCTGCTTCGCTACAAGTATGAATGCTTTGAGAAATTCAAAGAGTTCAAGGCTGAGGTAGAAAAGAAGGTCGGGAAAACTATCAAGTCTCTGTGATCTGACCGCGGTGGCGAATACCTCGGTAACGAGTTCCTGCAGTATTTGTCAGAAAATGGGATTACATCCCAATGGACTGCACCGGGTACTCCCCAGCAAAATGGTGTAGCTGAAAGAAGAAATAGGACTCTTCTAGAGATGGTAAGGTCAATGATGAGTTATGCAAACTTACCAATTTCGTTTTGGGGCTACGCATTGGAGACAGCAGCTTACGTACTTAATGTGGTGCCTTCTAAATCAGTTCCTAAGACGCCTTCTGAGCTCTTCCTTGGTCGCAAACCTAGTTTGTGCAATTTTAGAGTATGGGGTTGTCCGGCACACGACTGTCGAAGGAACCTGATAAGTTAGAAAGCAGGTCAAAAGTAATATTGTTCATAGGGTATCCCAGGCAAACAAAAGGTGGTTACTTTTACTGTCCTGAGAGTCAGATAGTCGTTGTTAGCACCCGTGTGAGGTACAGCACCACAGACACGTTCTTCAGTGCAAGGTGCAGGACCACAACTCACTGCACCTACTACTGACACGGCACCGATGCCTCGTCGCAGTGGGAGAGTTATTTTCCAGCCAGAAAGGTACATGTTCGTGGGTGAGTCTTCGGACTTGAGCCCGGAAGACGGACTTGAGGACTCTGACCCATTGACTTACGAAGAGGCAGTGCAGGACAAGAATGTTGCCAAATGGCGTGTCGCCATGGATTCTAAAATTGAATCCATAACTGCTATGGATGTATACCAGAAAACTGATTTGCCGGATGGCTTTAGGGCCATAGGGTGCAAATGGGTATACAAGAGAAAGAAAGGGGCGGATGGAAAGATTACGGCTTTCAAGGCCAGGCTGGTGGCAAAGGGTTATAGTCAGAAAGAGGGCATTGACTATGATGAAACCTTTTCACCCGTAGCCATGCTCAAATCCATCCGGATACTCCTTGCCATAGCTGCGCATATGGACCTCGAGATCTGGCAGATGGATGTCAAAACCGCTTTTCTAAACGGTTACCTTGAAGAAGGTAGCGACATCTATATGCAGCAACCCGAGGGTTACATAAGCAAGGGTGAAGAATATCTTGTCTGGAAGCTTAGGAAGTCCTTGTATGGACTTAAGCAAGCTTCAAGGTCGTGGAACTTACGTTTCAACGATGTGATTAAATCCTATGGATTTGCACAGTTGGAAGACGAAAGTTGTGTTTACCAACTTTGTGTCAGTGGGAGCGTGGTCTACCTTGCATTATACATTGATGACATACTCCTATTTGGAAACAACGAGGGAGTGATGTCCGAAATCAAGGTTTGGTTATCCGAACAGTTCCAAATGAAGGATCTGGGAGAAGCTGGCTACATTCTTGGGATTAAGGTCTTACGAGATCGTAAAAGAAGAATGTTGAGCTTATCTCAGGCATCCTATGTAGATATTGTGATAGCCCGGTTCAGCATGCAACTCGCCAAGAAAGGCTTGCTGCCTTTCCGACATGGCGTTCGTCTTTCTAGTGGGCAGTGTCCTCAGACACAGCGGGAGAAAGACGAAATGAGTCTTGTACCATATGCTTCGGCTGAGGGTAGTCTCATGTATGCGATGCTGTGTACCAGGCCAGATATCTGTTATTCCGTTGGCATGGTAGCAAGATATCAGTCTAACCCTGGACAGGCGCACTGGACTGCTGTAAAGCATATCCTCAAGTATTTGAAAAGGACTAGGAATTTCTGCCTAGTTTATCAAAGTGAGGATCTGTGCCCTGTGGGTTATACAGACTCGAATTTCCAAGGGGACCAGGATGAGAAGAAATCGACCTCAGGATATGTGTTTACCCTGGGAGGTGGAGCTGTATCTTGGAGGAGCTCAAAGCAGAAATGCATTGCAGACTCCACCATGGAGGCAGAATATGTCGCCGCCTCCGACGCCTCGAAAGAGGGGGTGTGGCTCCGGAACTACCTTTTAGAGTTGGGCGTGATCCGGAGTTTGCCGAGGAGCATCACAATTTATTGTGATAACTCTGGTGCGGTGGAAAACTCAAAGGAATTGCGGTCTCACAGGGCAAGCAAACACATAGAGAGACAGTACCATATCATGCGAGAAATCGTATCGAGGGGCGATGTGTTGATTAAGAAGATTGACACTGCTGACATCTTGCTGATCCGTTTACAAAAAGCTTGCCGCAGAAAGTTTACGAAAGACATATTCGTGAGCTGGGTCTGAGGTGGATGCCGACCACTGATAGTGGTTAAAGACAGCAGACTAGATAGACGGACTGTATACTCTGTAATAGCTTAGTTATGCTTTGAGTATAAGTGGGAGATTGATGGGTTTTGTATACTGAAAGCATTTATTATAATGAGTATACAACGGTTTATTTCTCCTATCTGTTAACAATCGTACATGTATGAACAAAGGTATCCTATTGTCTCACCGATAGGGACGATCATACGGCGTGTTGTAGATCGTACAAGACAGTATGATCACTTGACCTAGTGAGACATAAACATGATCACAGACGAGACAGCGTATGAGGATACGTCTGTCCGGATGGCGGCGGCATTGTCGGAATAAGTAGTCTGTCTTGGTTACTTGACATGCTGGTACGCAGAGGTGGCGTATTGATGGACCGCAGTGAGATATATTCATCTGTCTGACATCAGCAAATAAAAGATCTCGTTATATTGATTGAGTCCAAACCCTAACGAAGGTTCAGGGGTTTGCACGGGTTGACTGTTGCTTTGACTTGCCATGGTGGAGAGCCTGAGTAACGTGCTCGTATATCCGTATCTTGGGTAACAGCAGTTCGTGTAGTACCGCCTGAGACTGAACTTAGGTAACCATATCCGAGTAATAGGATGGGGACATTCCCTGAGGAGCTCAATAACATTCATCGTGCCAAAGTCCTGCAGGCTGATTAAGTTCAGGCACGAGTGATAAGGTTTGAGTAGTACTACTCAGGAATTATAAGATATTAATTAATTGTAGTTAGAGCTTGTCAGAGGCTCCGATTAATTAATGGATGTCCGGTAACCTTAAATATGGGGATTCTCAATTAATGCAGCCCGTTCTCATAACGTGGTAATAAAGGGGTAGGTCTGTTGGGAATTATCCCTAGAAACTCCCTTAGGACTTATTTGTAAAAGGTTTTGTTGGATCAAACCTTATTTAGTTGGTCGATCATTTGCTGAAATCTAGAGAGTCTAAAACAACTTGTAAAGTCCTGTATAAGTTGAACATCGAGTTGTAATAGATTAGTATGCCAAGAAGAATCCCTAGCAGACACAAAGCAAATGATATCAGCATTCAACGCACAATCTGCTAGAGAAACAAGCCAACAAAGGATCACTAGCAAATGGCTGAAAGCACGTCAGACAGAATGCTAAGGTGTTATCATTCGGACCTTTCAGCATTGAAGTAAAGAGTCTGAAGTCAAAGGATCAAAGGGAGTAAAAGGAATATACTCTCAGCAGACTCCAGCGAAACAAAAGAATCAAATCTGAAGCTGGACTGCGACTGTGACAAAAAGCTCACACAAAAGGATAAGACTTTCCCGAAGTGGTTAGGAAAGTACAAGTCAAAAACAAAAGTGAATATCACAGACCAAACACTCTCGGATCTTGGAGCCGTTGTGACTAACGGATATGGAGATTCAAAGTTTGAATCTTCACCTATAAAAGACAGGTTCGAAAGTGGAGACAAGAGCTGCTTTCACGACTTACAATTGATCTACTCACTTTACTCATTCACGAACGCTCAAGCTAGAGATTCCTTTGAAAAAGTGAACCTTGAAAGTAGTCAGTTGAGAGCTGTACAAAGTTTATCTGAAAGCTCCCAACAACTAGAAGTGTCGCTCATTGAAGTACTGACACTTCATTGAAGATATTCTTGATTGCACTCAAGGATATTTCAATCATTGAGATTCCTTTCTTTAAGAAAAGAATCTAACAGTCGAACACCTGAAAAGGTTAAGACTAGAACGGGCGTCTAGCCATACTCAAGGAAAATCAGGAAGTGTCTATCTCTTTCATATCAGGCAAAGCAGGAGTTTCGAAGGTGTGCCCTTGACCCCAGCCAAACCTTACCAGAGAAGTGCAGACTCACGGAGGATAGCTGTCAAGTAGCCAGGCCGAAAGCTCACTGCCTACTTAACTGGAAAGGCGATTCCTTGTAATCTGTATACTTTTCTAGTGAAATTCTTAGCGTTTTGGCTAAGGAGTGGACGTAGATCTATTTGATCGAACCACTATAAATCTTGTGTGCATTTACTATTTTATTAGTTTACTGTTCAAAGATCGATTTAAAACCTAGCAACGGAGTTGCTAGTGTATATCTGAACACAAACTTAAGTCATAACTTGAGCTAACTAACTTTTGGAAAATAATATTAAGTGCAAGAGACATAAGACATATTCCGCTGCATTTCGTGTTAAGTTATCAACACGACGACTCTGATATTTCGGGACCAACAAGTGGTATCAGAGCAGGAGGTTCAAAAACCGACTGCTTCTGAGTCGCTTAAGACCTGATCCGCATTTTCCTTGCACTTTCACCTGTTTATCTGTGTTTCACTTGTTTAGCTCAGAAGACAAGATGTTGAATCACTCTCTTGGAAAGTACAACAGGGAGAACTTCACAACATGGAAAAAGATGGCCTTAATACAGGTTCAGAGCATACACCCAGAAATGGTTGAGGTACTTGAAAGAGGTCCCATTAAGATTATGAAAGCTAACACTTTTATAGGACCTGTACCCGAACCCGCTGAAAGAGCTGATGAAGGAGATCAACCTAGACCTCCAAGGCCACAGAGACCCCAAATGGTTGAAAAACCTTTTGAGGAATACACAAGTGAAGACAAGAAAAGAGCTCAGCTGGAGCATGTTGCAAAGAAGTTAATCCTTGACTCCCTACCAAAGCTGATGGCACAAAAAGCTTTGGAGTTCGATACAGCTAAAGAAATGTGGCAGTATGTTTGCGAGTCTTCCCAGGAGACAGACCAGATGAAACGCAATAAACTGCAGGTAGCTGTTGACAAATATGAATCTTTCTCTATGAATGCAGGTGAATCCATAATGGCCATGGAGGAACGATTTAATACCATCATTGGAGAGCTGAATAACCTTGGTAAGAAATATGAGAATGGGGAAATGAATCACAAGATTATCTCTAAACTATACCCCAGAGATGACTGGTTTGTTAAAATGACTAGTCTAAGTGAGAAAGATCTCAACAAAATGTCTACATCCGAGGTATTTGCTCAGTTAAAATCTCATGAATTTATAATACAACAGTCAAAGAAAAATGATGCTGCAGTAGTACAATCCGCTGCTAGCTCAGATGATTTAGCTTATTTTGTCAAAAAGGATTTTAATAAGTTTAGACAAAAAAAAACCATTTTACAATCAAGAAAGATCTGCTTCTATAACCCAATCAAAGGAGGTTGCTACAACCTCTGGCTCTCAGCCTACTGATCTTAAGATCAGTGAACTAGAAGAACAGATGAAGAAACTTCAGAAGATGCTGATGGAGGCTAAAGGCGAAAAGGAAGCAAAGGAGACTCAACAGTCACCTTCTCATGCCCGCTCAGCAGAGCGAAAGCCTAGGACCTGTTTCGAGTGTGGATCTCCTGACCACTTGAAACATGACTGTCCGAAAGTCAGCAGAGAAGAAAGAGAGCGGCTGAAACAAAGATTTGAAAGACGTGCAGGCAATGCAGTCAAAAGAGCGCTCCTAACCAGGACAGAAACTCAGGACATTCCTGAAAATGATGAGGAGTACTACCTATCCTCAGAAAAAGAAGATGAAGAAGCCATGCTAGTTCTGATGGCAGACGTCGTGGAAGATCAATTTGCTGATGCAGATGCTGATCAGAATGCTGAAACGGCTCTAGCAGCCGAGAACACCGAGGTAATTTCAATAAATATCCCTAGATTTATAACCTTTGATGATTGTGAGAATCTCACTTTAGATTCTGAGGAAGACTATCTCACGAAGCTAAGTGAAGAATTCTCTAAAATGTACGAAATTAAAAACATCATTGTAGGAGAAAACACCTCACTGAAGTTAAAAGTTTCAAATTTGACCGAGGAAGTCGAAAGACTAAGGTCTGCAAGTGAGGAACTTACAAAAATGAAAGTCGAATTTTCAATACTTTCTGAAAATTTCAAAACTCTTGAGAAAGAAAACATTTTGCTGAAAAATAAACCAAAAGAAAATTGCATTTGTACTTATACGACTAGTCAAGCTATTTTGAATGCTGCAATTAATCAACAAAAGCATCACAAAGATAGAGCTGGTGTTGGTTATGATCATTAAGATAAAGGAGGATCTTCTAAGCGGAAGACTACTCAGTTTGTCTCTACTAGAAAATTCATCCTTGGAGAAAAACTGAAAGAAAAGGAATCTGTTGAAATACTCATTAGCGAATCTGTGAAACCTCAGCAAAATGCTAGGACATCTGCTAGGGAACCTCAGCAGAGGTACGATATATCCCAGCAGAATCCTAGAATATATGCTAGGGAAGCACAGCAGAGGTGCGTTCTACCTCAGCAGAATGCTCGAGTGTCTGCTATGAAACCTCATCAGAGGAATGATAAATTCAAGCAGAACACGAGAACATATGCTTCGCAACCTAGATCAGCAGAGCCTAGAAGGATTGCCGAGCAGTATGCATCTACTGCCAGGATAGCAAGATCTTCATTTCATACAAGCAAGCAAGTTAATTACAATGCTGTAAAGCCCCCTCATAATGCATATACACCACATAAGCAGAACACCTATGTAAGGCCTAAGTCCAAAACAAATTTCTTCAAAAGGACAATGAAGGCACAACACACTACCACACCTCATCCTCAATCTAAGCATGCAAGATTTACTTATCCTAAGGTTGAGAAAGGTATAAAGAGTGATGTCAAGAAGAAAATTTTGAAGATCACTCAAATGTGGGTTCCAAAAGGAACAATGACACTTGCTAATCCTGCAGGACCCGAGACTAAACGGGTACCTAAATCCTTCTCTTAATTTTTTTGCAGAAGAAGAATCCAAGAGTGAAGGAGTCAAGATCTCCAGATGAATGGATTCTTGATAGCGGCTGCTCAGGGCACATGACTGGTCGAGCAGACTTATTCTCAGATTTACAAAGCGTCTATGGATCCTCAGTTATTTTCGGTGATAACAGCAGAGGAAGAGTCATTGGAAGAGGATGTGTAGAACAAGATGGAATTCGAATTGTTAATGCTGCTCTTGTTTCGAACCTTAAACATAACTTAATGAGCATAAGCCAGTTATGTGAAAATGGATACAATGTTTATTTCATTAACTCTGGCTGTGATATTGTTGATAAGGTTACAGGTAAAGTGAAGCTTAGAGGCATCCGCAAGGGTGGACTATATGTGGTTGATTGGCAAAGTGGTCAACAGGATTCATGCTTCGTGGCATTTAACAAAGAGGAAACAAGTTGGCTATGGCATAAAAGATTAAATCACTTGAACTTCAAGACGATCAATCATCTAGCCAAACACAAGCTAGTTGAAGGACTGCCTGCTAAATCTTTCCGAAAGGAAGGAGTGTGCAAAGCATGCCAACAAGGCAAACAAACAAAGGCATCCTTCAAATCAAATCCAGAAAAGGATACCTCAGGGAGAATTCTCGAACTCCTACACATGGATCTGTTTGGTCCTGTCACACCACCCACAGTTAATAAGAAAACATATACACTTGTGGTTGTTGATGATTTCTCCAGGTATACTTGGGTTCAACTACTAAAGACTAAAGACGAAGTAAAGATCCTGCTACCTGAACTGATCCTCAAAGAGCAAAACAACAAGGAAGTTACAGTTAAAAGAATTAGATCAGATAATGGAACGAAATTCTGTAATGGAACTCTAATGGACTTTTGTGCTGAGGCTGGGATTCATCATGAGAAGTCCACTGCTAGAACCCCACAGCAAAATGGACTACCAGAACGAAGAAACAGAACACTGAAGGAAGCAGCACGGTCCATGCTTGCTGATTCAGGACTCAGTGGAAAGTACTGGGGAGAAGCTATCATGACTGCCTGCTACACTCAGAACAGGAGTGCAGTTAATGGCAGATTCAACAAAACCCCTTATGAAGTGTATAATGGTCGTAAGCCTTCTATTAAACACTTTCGTACTTTTGGTTCAACATGTTATATCCATAACAATGGGAAGTCGAGACTTAACACTTTCTCACCTAAGTCTGATGAAGGCGTTTTCCTGGGATATGGATACCCTTCTCACAAAGGTTATAGAGTGTTAAACAAGACAACTCAACTTGTGGAAATAACATGTAATGTTATTTGTGATGAGTCTACTTTAGTGCGCAGGGCTGACAAAGAACAGAGGAATGATAATCATGAGACCAATGATATCCATAATCAATCTCTTCAAAAATCTTTTGAAAATATGAGTATTGATCCGATTAGGTTTATGACTGATGTCAATCCAGAGGCATCGCACTCAGCAGGTGACCAGACTGCTGACCAGGCCGGTGATGCTAATGATCATGCTGAGGCCCCATCCTCTATATATCTAAATGAGAATTTAGATGTTGCTGGTGCACTTGATGATCGAGAAGATGAAGAATCTACTGAAGATCTTAGCAAAGGAGTTGCTGAGAATCCAATCATGGAGGAACCTGTTGTTGAAGCTCCAACCGGTACCATACCTGCTCATGCCGATCCTATTCATGAAGATCCAGAAGCAGATGAAGAAAGAGTACCAGTTATCCCAGTTGCTGAGCCCCAGGAGAATGCAGTAGAGGCTAATCAAATCAATATTCATCAAGAAGGAGAACAAGATGCTGAATTTCCAGGACGTATCAGACCGACATGGCTACGTGCGCATCCTTTAGACAGTGTTCTTGGAAGCGTAAATGACCCTATCCTAACCAGACAAGGAAACGGCAATGCCATGTTAGCCTGTTACATATCTAATGAAGAACCCAAGAAAGTAGAAGAAGCATTGCTAGATGCAGATTGGGTGAATGCCATGCAAGAGGAGCTTGCAGAGTTCACACGCAACAATGTGTGGGAACTAGTCGACAGACCAGAACATCAAAGTGTGATTGGCACTAAGTGGGTGTTCAAAAACAAGAAAGATGAATCAGGTGCTGTAGTAAGGAACAAGGCACGTCTTGTAGCCAAAGGGTATAGACAGTGCGAAGGAATAGATTATGATGAAACCTTCGCCCCAGTAGCAAGACTAGAGGCTATCCGCTTATTCTTGGCATATGCTGCATACCATGAGTTTGATGTGATGCAGATGGACGTAAAAAGCGCCTTCCTTAATGGCGAGCTCAAGGAGGAAGTTTATGTCGAGCAACCTCCGGGATTCGAGCAAGGGAATCAAGTCTACAGGCTCAAGAAGGCACTATATGGTCTGAAGCAGGCACCACGAGCTTGGTATGGAATGTTGTCTAAGTTTCTACTGAACAATGGATTTCAGAAAGGGAGGATAGATCAAACTCTCTTTCGCATCAAGGATGGAGACAGCATTCTACTAGTTCAAATATATGTTGACGACATAATCTTTGGATCAAAGAATCAAGATCTATGTGATAGATTTTCTGATCTCATGACTAGCCATTTCCAAATGAGCATGATGGGAAAGATGTCCTATTTTCTTGGACTACAAGTTCATCAATCCAAAGAAGGAATATTCATCCATCAGAAGAAGTATGCTCGTGACTTAATCGCCAAATATTGTCCGGAGAAGACCAAGAGCTTGCGCATACCTATCAGCACAACTTGCATTGCTGCTCTTGAAAAAGAAGGAGATGATGTGAATCCTACTCTTTACAGAGGGATCATAGGTTCACTACTCTATCTCACCGCTAGCAGACCAGATATCTCATATGCCGTGGGATTATGTGCTAGGTATCAAGCCAAGCCTAAGAAGGCTCATTTTGACACTGCCAAGAGAATTGTTCGCTATCTGAAGTGTACAGAAGGACTAGGAATTTGGTATCCAAGAGAAGACAGTCTAGGTCTGAGTGGATATTCAGATTCTGATTTTGGAGGATGTAAGATTGACAGGAAAAGCACAAGCGGCACATGTCAATTTTTGGGACACAAGCTCATTAGCTGGTTCAGCAAAAAGCAGCACTCTGTTGCTATCTCCACCACTGAAGCAGAGTATGTAGCTTCTGCTAGTTGTTGCTCGCAAATACTATGGATAAAGCAACAATTACAAGATTATGGGATTTCTTCTGAGTGTGTACCCATCTATTGTGACAACAATAGTGCCATGTGCATCACAAAGAATCATGTTCATCATTCTCAGACCAAGCATATCGACATCCGTCATCACTTCATACGAGACCATCAAGAGAAGAGAGATATTGATGTTCGTTATATATGCACTGAAGATCAGATAGCAGACATTTTTACAAAGCCACTTCCAGAAACCAGATTTAAAGAGTTATGCTTGAAATTGGGATTAATGGAATTAGATGCTGATGTGGATGAATGAGTCCTAGCTCTCATTCTTTCTATAAGGATATTTCTGCAACTTGATTGATAATCATTATATTCTGGATTGCTATCTCTTTAACCCGATGAAGATATCTTGAGATTACGATGCTACAAAATGCTGATCAATGCCATGAAAATAGTTGAAAAGAAGGAATTTAAAATCAGCATATTCATTCAACAGAAAGATTACAGAGTTCAAAGGCTATCAGATACACACAACTCTACAACATATGTGTTCACAAGTCTACCAAGAAGTCATATGAAGGCCAAAATGAAGGAGAGCTCAGAGCATTCTTCAACCACAGTTAGGGAAGTGAGCCCTCAAAGGATAAAAATCAAATCCCATCAAAGGGATACCTTCAGAAGCAAGACGAGGGAACGACTGCTCAAGCAACCAACTTAGCTGCATGGCAGTTGGCAGAGAAAATTGAGGGAAGAGATCGATACATCTCTTCACTCCATCAAAGAAGAATTCCGCCCAATCAACGTCCTTCATCTCTGCATCAATGGCCATCATGGCCCTCCAAATTCTCGGGTTGAACACATAATTGTCAGCAGGGACGCCAAAAGTGACATTGCTAACAATGTCAAAAATGACTCTGTACTCTTCCTTCAAATGCAAACATGATGGAGTTGGTGAAAAGCCAAAGTCATCAGACTGCCTCCACTCATTCCAGTAGCCGAACTCTGGAGCAGTCAAATGACAGAAGACATCCATGACGCGAGTAGGACCCCGAGGAAGGCCAAACTTCTGAGAGAACAGGGCCGGAGTCCAGCAAACCACTTCATCGTCGAAGCAACTCCAAATAGCATCATCATCAGTTCTACTCCTGAAGATAAAGCTTTGGAGAGCTCGTTTCTGATAACAAGTCGGCATTGTAGTTAGTAATTGAGTCAGGCAACTCTCATTAAGAGCTCCCATAACGAAGTTGGCAACACGACAGTTGTTACCATATTCAAAATACAACCCTGATTCATGAAGAATCTGGTTGCGAGTGACAGGCAGATCACTTGGAGCAATGGTAATACGATGCATTTTGAAACAAGTGAGGGAGGAAATGCTATGCAAAGAAGAGTGGAAAAGATGAAGTTACAGCATACAAGTGCATCATTATTTATAGGAAGATCATGGCTCTATCCATATTGGGAACACTCTTCCAAAAGTGTCCTGTCAAATGAATTCAGTACTCAGAGGAGCAGAAGTCGAGGAGTCTCGACAAAGGGGGAAACGCCATCTGTCTTATCAAGGCTACTTACGGCAAATCAACCTACCTAAGTATTCTGGCGTTCTCTTCCACGAATGCTTAAAGAAGACACCAAAGGATATCCCAAATCCTTTGATTAAGACAGAAATCTGCCATCTTAAATGATAGCACTTGATAGTAACTCACAGCAGACGCAGGAAGGTTGCTACAGACATCCAAGTCACTCAAAAGACAGCTTGCTGGGACTATAACGCAAGCATATCAGAAACAGAGTATCAGAAGAAATGTTATCTCTATTTCTTGGATTTCTTGAAGACATTATTATTTATTATGGAAGAAGATTACATCTGCTGAAGATTATAGTTCTCTGCTAATATTGAAAATGCCGAGCAAAAATTGGTTGAAAACTCTGTTAACAAATGACAGACAACAAAAACATAGCTGTGAAATCTTCAAATATCTTTTCATTCATCGACAATGTCATTACAAGAGAAAAGAGGAAGATTACAAACAACAAGATCGCTATTCTAGGAGGAAGAAGGCCTGAACGGGAAGAAGTCCGCATTTACAAGATTTGTTGGCTCTTCTGCTATCTGAGGAAAACTCTGCTCTAGCAACCAACTAAGTTGCATTCCATTGAGCAGAGGTACGGCCGGATAATATTCGACGCAGTCTCGAACGCTATTGTAGATGTATTTCGCCCAGTCTATCTCGGCTCCATCGTCAATAGACATCATGAGCTGCCATGTTTCCTTTGAGAAGAACGTGTCGTCACAGCTCTCTCCCATCAACATATTATTTGCCACACGGAAGAGCACCCAATAAGGAGTGCGCAGATCGTACGCAGAGACAGAAAGAGAAAATTTGGACGACGGAGTTCGTCTCCATTTTTGCCACGCTGACCACTCAGGGGCAATGTCTGTCACACGATGGTTGAAGACAGATCCAGGACCTCTGGGAAGGCCGAATCGACGAGAGAAGACGTCCGGTGACCAATATATGAGTTTGCCGTGGAAGAAACCGTAAATGCCATCTCCCTCCACAGAGCAGTCTTCGATGAATTCTCGAAGAATATCACCTTGGAAACGTCTGGGAGTAGCAGTAACAAATTGAGTTAATCCACTGTGATTTAACTTTGACATGACGATCTCTACCACCCTTGGATTATTATCATACAGAGAGTTCAAACCAGCTTCATGTAGGATCTGGTTTCGGCGCAATTCAAGAGATTGACCTGGTGAATCCATTTTTGTTGAAAGATTGTATTTCGGCAAAGAGTTGTTGTGACAACAAGGATACTCACAATCAGGGTATTTATAAAGGGAAAATCTTAACTCTTCTCGTCAGAATTGATCAGATTCAAACTACCAGAGTTATTAATCATCTATCACTCGTCGAATAGGCAGACGCCACGACAGATCGGTCAAAATAATTCTTGGAATACGCAATCGACACTTGGAGAAATATACTCTGAAAATCGTCGTTCCATCTGCTAGAGATAAGATCTGTGCTAGAGTTGAAGTCTCTGCTAGAGACAAGGCCTCTGCTAGCGAATGA